>JAYESA010000020.1:90669157-90781657 GCA_036927795.1 Iris macrosiphon | reverse complement strand
ATTTTAATTTTTTTTCTAAAGGGAGGGGTGGTCATTATAATTAGTTTAAAAGTAAGGGTACCCCGTGTAAAAAATCCAAAACTTAGGACTAGTTAGTGTAAATAACCTTATATTTTACTAATTATATATTTTTGTTAATTATAAAATTAATGAAAGTTAAATTTACGTTAATTAAGTGTCACTACCATATTTTCTAGGAAAGGATATTTTAGTCATTTGGTAATTAATTAAATATTGTGCATGTTAAATTTTATTTATTGTATTATTTATTTATTATTAGCATGTTAGATTTATTTTTGGACTTGTGTTAGTGGACCAACTAGTTTAGTTTAGACTCATGGACCAATATTTAATTCTAGTTAGAATTGAGCCCAATAATTAGAAGCCAAATCATTAGGAGGATGATTAATTATGTTAAACCCATTAGACTAGAAGGTTCCCTACTTAATTAATTTTTTCATGAGAGGCCCCAAGGGATATTTTAGACTTTACATAGTAGCTTGAGGGAGGGGGCAAGTGAGGCCTATATAAATGGGATAAAAACTTTCTCTCTCTTCATTTTTTATTCTAAATCTAGATCTAGAAAATTTTCTCAAACCAAATTCCTACCAAATTTCTACCCAATTATTTCTTAAATCACTATTGGAGGCTATTAGAGCAAGGATCTACAAGGAGGAAGCATGGATCTACAAAGATGAGCAAGGATCTACAAGTTGGAGGCCAATTTCACCAATTTTGGAGGTTTCATTGGACTAATTAAAAGTAAGGGTACCCCGTGTAAAAAATCCAAAACTTAGGACTAGTTAGTGTAAATAACCTTATATTTTACTAATTATATATTTTTGTTAATTATAAAATTAATGAAAGTTAAATTTACGTTAATTAAGTGTCACTACCATATTTTCTAGGAAAGAATATTTTAGTCATTTGGTAATTAATTAAATATTGTGCATGTTAAATTTTATTTATTGTATTATTTATTTATTATTAGCATGTTAGATTTATTTTTGGACTTGTGTTAGTGGACCAACTAGTTTAGTTTAGACTCATGGACCAATATTTAATTCTAGTTAGAATTGAGCCCAATAATTAGAAGCCAAATCATTAGGAGGATGATTAATTATGTTAAACCCATTAGACTAGAAGGTTCCCTACTTAATTAATTTTTTCATGAGAGGCCCCAAGGGATATTTTAGACTTTACATAGTAGCTTGAGGGAGGGGGCAAGTGAGGCCTATATAAATGGGATAAAAACTTTCTCTCTCTTCATTTTTTATTCTAAATCTAGATCTAAAAAAAAAATTCAAACCAAATTCCTACCAAATTTCTACCCAATTATTTCTCAAATCACCATTGAAGGCTATTAGAACAAGGATCTACAAGGAGGAAGCATGGATCTACAAAGATGAGCAAGGATCTACAAGTTGGAGGCCAATTTTACCAATTTTGGAGGTTTCATTGGAAATCCATCCCCAATAGGTATAGTTTAGTTTTTTTTTCCTTAATTTAGGTTCTAAATTTAAGATTTAACCATGGAAAATTAACCCATATGCATAGGCTACCCATAGGTTTTGGTTTTGTGTTCATAGGAGGCCTATTAAGAAAGTTATGGTACTTTTTGTGTCAATTTTTTGGGAATTCCGAAATTGACATTTGTTGTATGTGTCAATTGGTCCTATAGATCAATTTGGCATGTGCTTGTATGTTTGGGACTAGTATCGTGTCCACAATAGGGTACGTGTAGGTCGTATCCCATCAATTTGGTGATACGTGTTAATTTGAAGATTTTTCCTCAGATACGGGACTTTGAGAATGTCACATTTTGACACAGACATGTAGATTTATATTTAACTCTTCGTATTGTTCATAAATAATATATATGACTTGTTCGTGTCCTTCGGGGTACGTTTGGATGTGTGGTGGACTCGTGTCGCATGCGTATCCTAAATCTAGTGGAATACGGGATGATACGGTCCATGTATGTGCAATTTAATTGTAGATCTAATTCTTTTGTGTTCTTATTTCATGGATAAGTATAATTATATATATGTATATATATATATATATATAATATTGTGTATATATATATTTATGTAATATTGTGTCTTAGATCTATGTACCTATGCATATACTATATGTGTCTATTTATTATGTAACTATTTTTCTATATGTAGATATATATTTATAAGTGGTAGTATATGTATATATAATATAGTAGATATATTTATATGTGGTTATATATATAGTTATATTATATATTGTTATGTATTTATATAGTGTATGATTTTATATACGTATACATATATATATAGTTATATATACATATTAGTATGTATGTGTGTGTATGTTACTATGTGGTATTTTATACAATTTACTATGTATAAGTGTATCTATAGTTATATATATAGTTATATATATATATATATATTGTATAAATATATATTATGGGTTATATATATATGAATTTAAATATATATTCTATAAATATATATATATATATATATATATATATATATATATATATATATATATATATATATTGTGGATTATATGTATTTAAATATATATTGTATAAATATATATTGTGGGTTATATATATGTATTTAAATATATATATTATATAAATATATATGGTGGGTTATATATATGTATTTAAATATATATATGGTAATTAATATATATATATATATATATATATATATATATATATATATATATATATATATATATATATATATATATATAAATATGTTCCTAATTGCTATTTGTATTATACTATATATGTATATATTTAGTTGTAGCACATAATATTATTGAGTAAGTTAGTATATTTTAGTTATCAATGGTTATGAGTATCTTTTATATATTATATATTTTTAGGTATGTATGTACGTATATATGTATTAATAGTTAGTGTGTAGTTGGTAGTTAGTATTTATTCTATTAGTACATACTAGAGTTATATTGGATTGACATATGTAATTATTATTGGATAGTTAGTACATATATGAAGTTTTGGCAATTACCTTGAGATACCAAGGTAAGTATTAAGATATACCAAGGTATGAGTAGTAGGTATTGGCATAGTAATATGATAGTTGTAAACTAATTATGGGTTGGTATTAAGGTGACTAAAATAAGGTATATAGTATGGTATAAATACTAAATATATGGTAGTTTATAGTTATAGTTGGATAGTTAATATATATATATACTAGAGTGACATTACCTTGAGATACCATGGTAAATGCCAAGGTATTAAGGATATCCAAGGTATTAGGTTTGGGTATCAAGATAGAGGTTTACTATTGCGATACCAAGTTGGTTCAAAACCATGATAATCATTTAGCATTTGTAATTATGATTTATATATTTAATATTGCTTTATTATAGATATATGATATTTACCTATTGTTTGCGTATCCTGAGATACGGTATCTTAGTATCCTAAGTTGTAGCTTGTATGGCCTAGATTCATAGTGTGTGAGCCCAATATCTTTGAGTTAGACTTATGCAACCTAGAAATATGTAGTTGACCATAGTTTGACTATAGTTTGATCGGTTTGACTTAGAGTTGACCATAGTTTGACTATAGTTTGACCGGTTTGACTTAGAGTTGACCTAGTTTAACTTTAAACTTAGAATTGACTTGTTGACCTAGAAGTTGACTAGTTTAACTTATTTTCTTTTCAGAACCTTATATTAATACAATATTCCATATATAGGTCTGTGTGACACCAGTTCGGACAGTTTGACATTCATTGCTCTGGACCACATGCGAGTACATTTCTCTGATTATTTTCAATTCATAATATTGTATATATGCATGTTCTAGAATTGTATACATTAATTTTTGACACAGTAATTTCACGGACTGGTGCTATATGGATCCCGTCAGGAGGTGTTATCCCCTACCGTGTGCAACGGGTACCCAGTCACATGTATTTTATCGTGTGCATCAGGTATTGACTTTCATGTGCTTCTTGTGCATCCACTATTTCGTGTGCTAGTGTGACTATATCGTGATCATATACGTAACGTGTCGTGATTGGATCCATGAGTATTGGTTTGGGAGGGGGAGTAGGAGTTGGTTATGTGATCAAAGCCCTCTTGATCTCATGTGCATGTCGATTATACACCTCACGTATAATGGAGTTACCTTTATACCTCATGTGCAACCTAAGCCGATCACATAACGAACTTGCACTCTAAATCACATAGCTAGTATTCTTGTTTTCTACTTGCAGTTTATTTCCCGTATTTACTTTTCAGTTCTTATTGTGCTTATTGCATGTTCTTCCTGTATTGTACATTCTTATTACTTGTGCATCTTGTATCCTTTTTCTATTGCTTGTTATATATGCTCTATTATGTTATTGGAACTTCTTTTAGAGGTATGTACTTCGCTTCATTTCTGACTGGAAAATATTTTTCAGAGGATCCGAGAGATTGGTGTCCGACATACTATGGACTTCGACTTATAGATGGTGCAGACTTGGATCCACTTGTTCTAGAGTGATTGCCAAGAGGTTTATCTGGATCACTAGTTTTTATAGTTAGTCTCTTTAGCATTTTGGTACCGGATTTGTTTTTGGTATAGAGTATGAGATTGTATATTATTTCTATTATTGTTTATATATATTGAATTGATAGTTATGTTAGACTTCCTTGATATCTTCTCGTGCTTTAGAATGTGATTGAGTTTTGTGTTGAGATTTTATTGACAGACTTCATATTATTGTGAGATTTTAGATAGTATAGTAGACCAAGACAGCGTTCTACCGCCGATTTTATGGCATAGGCTGGGCGTTGTTTCCGACTTGCATCCCTACAACGGGTGGGGGTCGTGACATTAAGACATTATTTTTAATTTATTTGTGTTAGTTAGAGTTTCGTTAATTACGTTTTCTTAATTTTTTTGTTAGTTATTTTTTCTTAATTAAGTTTTCAATAATGTTAGTTTTTCGTTAATTAAATTTTTGGTAATTATATTTAATTTTTTAATTATGTTTTGTTAATTTAATTTTCATTAATTTAATTTTTATTATTAAATAGTTCTTCTTCAATTAAGAAATTAATGATAATTAGTTTTATGTTAATTAAGGTTGAAATTTTTTTTTGTTAATTTTTATTAATTAAGTTTTGTTAATTTTTAATAATTCATTTTTGTTAATTTTTTTTTAATATTTTGTTTGTTAATTAATATATAATTTTAATTCAACTTTTACTTTTATGTTATCATCCAAACATTGGAACTCCAAACTTTTAATTCTCACTTCCACTTTAATATTGCCATTCAAACAAAATTGATATGAAACTCGGACAAAAAATCATCCATCCAAACACTTCTTTCACTACTAGAAAAAGCGGGATTAGCGACATTTTTTAGCGACATCAAAGGAAAACGTCGCTAATAAAATATAAATTAGCGACTCCATGTAAAAATATCGCTAGACGTCGCTAAATGGCGACATTTAGCGACGTTTAGCGACTTTTATTTAGTTTTTAAAAGTTTAGTCGTTATAAGTTCAATTAAGGTCACTAAACGTCGCTAATATGTCTAATTTAGCGACGTTTAGCGACGTATTTAGCGACGTTTATATTAAAAATATTTAGCACAGACGTCGCTAAAATTTATTTTAGCGACATTTTTATTTGACGTCGCTAAACGTCGCTAAAATTTTGTTAATTAGGGCTCAGTTTTGTTTTCCTCCATCTGTCAAATTTTTCGAAAGGTTTAAAAAAGTTTCGATTTCCCCCACCCCCCTCTCCTGCGACCGGCGTCTCCACAGCGGCTACTCCGGCATCCCCCTCCTCCTCCTCGAGCTCTAGGTAAACCCTAACTCTCTCTCTCTCTCTCTCTCTCTCTCTCACAGGACACACATGTGACACTGACACAACACACACACTTGACAGACACTGACACAGACACGATACACACACACACACACACACACACGTGACACCAACCCTAACCCAAAACTGACACGACCTGGGATCAGGACCTAGGGTTAGGGTTAGGGTTTTTGACCTGGGGTTAGGGTTAGGGTTCGGGGCCCGGAGGTTCCTTGCGCTCTGGACGCCGTGCTCCATGAGTATGGCCGCCACGCTGGCGTTTTCCATCTTCTCGGCCGTATCCAGCGCCGTCTCTCCAGATTTGTTGATCGCTTTCGTGTCGGTCCCTTTGAGCTCCAGTAGCCTCTGTATGGTCTGCACAGTTGAGGACCAACTAAATAAGATGTGTCATTCCCATAGCTGGCTCTTCTAGGTACTCTCTCAGCCTAATCTTATCTTCTACCAATCTTCAACCTTGAAACAGCGATGTGATTGCTTAAATACATGTCATTCCCATAGTTGGATAGGCATGTGCCTGGGTACATGCATGTTCACAGTTGGGGGGTGTTAGCTATGTTGGTGCCAATTGTGTGTTCATCTCGATATTAAGCAAAGCTAGCTAGAAACAACATGGAAAGAGGAAGCGATAGACCTAGACCTAGACCTCCTATTTATTTATTTATTTATTTATTTATTTATTTTCCCCTAGCCATATAATAGGCCCTTGCTTTAGGAGGAGCTAGGAGTGGCAGCATGTGGTGACATTAAATTCCTAAATGTGCATGTTGCTTGTGTGAAGTGGGCAAACCATATGAACGAGGTTCGAACCACCAACCTTGCAAAACCTAGATTGATGCTCATTTACAAGTTTACTACTAGTCATCTAGTACATAATCCACAGTGTTCCAGAACAAAATGAAATATCTAGTCACAAATACTTCTAAATCAGTATACTCATGTAACATGAAGTGTCCTTTCGTGTAAAGAAGCTACGAATAATAAAAGATTAATTATGTAAACAATGTAAAGATGAGGATATTCTCTCCAGGACGAACACAATTGGTGTTCGTGCGTATGTCCGAGATTGACGTGAGATGACCCTCTTTCAGTGTCATTAATCTTCTTCTCTCCTCTGGATATTAATTGATCAGCTCATACAAAGTTGGATAAGAGAGACATTTTGCGGATGCATACCTATCACCCGGTCCATGTTTGTCAACAGAACATCTTCCCCTTCCCCTTCCTCGAGATTGAACAGTAATTCCCTTCGCTTGGCTATCTTACTGTGTCAATGTACAATGTAATGTAACTTGTTCCTCCCTATATATCTGCAATACCACCATCTTGTGTTTTCAAACTTGTGAAAATAAACTAAGCTGGTAACTAATAACTTTTGGGATATTGGGATTCAGCTTGTATTCACTAAAGATTACCTTCCGAAGAATCGAAAGTCCTGGAGGAGTTGATACACGGATATAAGTGTACCATATCAGCATCAAAAAAATTATTACAGCAAGTGATCGGTGGGATCCAGGATTATACTTTATGTTCTGTAGGAAAACTAGTGATTCTGGATTTGAGAATACTACAATAGAGTTTCGTAGGAAAACTTTGAAGCCTACTTACCACATCCTTCTTGATGGTAATGCACAATTACAATCATATATATCCTACTTTGCTTCTTCTATGTTACTTCAAATATAGATTACCTAGCCAACTAATTGTCAGCTTCTTCTTTAGAGAATCACACTGTATGTAATGATTTATATGATACATACTATCATTTTTGCAGAAGTATCTAGAAATGGATATGAATTACTATCTGCGTCATCGTTCGTGGATGTACAACTGTCATCTTGATGACATATGCGGTATGCGGGATGAGTTCATTGAGGGTGTACAACAGTTCCTGCAGTTCGCCAAGGCGTTCCCTCAGTACATGGATGGTACCAAAATTAAGTGTCCGTGTATGAGATATCACAACAGAAAATATCATCCAGAAGTGGAAGTCACATATCATTTGTACTCGAAGGGCTTCACGCCGAATTACTATCAATAGACCATGCACGGAGAACTTGTGTCTCTAGCATCGGAGTCGGAGCCTTGTGTGGAGCCGTATATGGATGTCCATGACCACGATGCTTACGACGATGGGTGGGTAAACATGATTTATGATACGGCGGGGCCTAGTTTTAATCCAGACAATTATGATGCAACGGGACCTAGTTTCAATTCGGATAATTATGATGCAGCTGAGGAGGCACCGAATGCCGATGCTGCAAAGTTTATAGAGTTGCTGGAGAATGCAAGGACTCCACTATATCCTGGTTATGAGGATCATTCACCGTTGAAGGTGGTTACAAGATTATTGAGCATCAAGTCCAATTTTAATATATCGTAAGAATGCTATAATCGACTGATCGATTTGATTATAGAGATCTTGCCTGAGGGTGCAAAGTTGCCTAAAGACTTCTATCGATCTAAGAGGATGGTGAGATCGCTCTAGATAGGATACGAAAAAATCGATGCATGTCGCAACGGGTGCATGTTGTACTACAAAGACGACAAGGATGAAGATGCGTGCAGATTCTGTGGTACTGATCGCTACAAGGCCACTATTAGAGGAAAGTGTGTCGGTGCAAGAAAGCCTACCGATTCGATGCACTACTTGCCTTTGATGCCGCGGTTGCAGCTGTTGTTTGTGGTTAAGGAGACTGCAGAAAATATGAGTTGGTACAGGCGAAAACAGATCGAAGGAGTATTGGATCATCCATCCGATGGAGAAGCATGAAGCACTTTGATCGAGAGTATCCAGATTTTGCTTCGGATCCACGTAATGTCAGATTAGGCTCTCCTATGACGGTTTTACCACATTCGGACTTTTGGGCTCCCAATATTCATGTTGGCCTGTGATCGTCACTCCGTACAATCTACCGTCTTGGATGTGCATGAAGATTCCTTATATGTTCCTAACCGTTATTATTCCGGGTTCGAACAATCCGAAGAGGAACATCGATGTGTATTTACAATCTTTGATAGATGAGTTGAATCAGCTGTGGGAAGTAGGTGCCAACACGTACGATGTTTCTAGAAAGCAGAATTTTTAGATGAGGGCAACACTTATGTGGACCATCAACGACTTTCCAGCCTATAGAATATTATCGGGATGGAGCACCCATGGTCGTCTCTCATGTCCGTATTACATGGACCATACTAAGGCTTTCTGTTTGAAACACGGAGGCAAACTATGCTTCTTCGATTGTCATCAACAATTTCTGCCAAAGGATCATCCGTACCGGAGGAACATGAATGCTTTTCGTGCAGGAGTTGTAGAGAAGGCCAATCCACCGCCAAGGTGGCCCGGATATACGATATGGAAAGAGGTAAAAGATTTACCAAGTGCTATCGAAGAGCCTGCTAAGGGGTACAAGTGTGACGGATTTGGTCGCACCCATAACTGGACGAAGATGAGTATATTCTGGGATCTGCCATATTAGAGCACCAATCTGATCAGACATAACCTTAATGTCATGCATATCGAGAAGAATGTGTTTGATAACATAATTAATACTGTAATGGAGGTAAAGGGGAAGACGAAAGATAATCTGAAGGCCAGGTTGGACTTAGAAGAAATATGTAGACATCCTGCATTACATTTGATAGAGGAGGAGAATGGAAAGTTAAAGCAACCTAAGTCCATTTTCTCACTGGAGAAAGAGGATAAATGGAGACTTTGTAGGTGGATTCAGGGTCTAAAGTTTCCAGATGGGTACGTGTCAAACTTGAGAAGATGTGTCGACCTCAAGGAGAACAAATTGGCGGGTATGAAGAGCCACGATTGTCACGTATTCATGGAGAGGTTAATTCCGATTGCATTTTGAGAATTCTTACCGCAGGTCATTTGGGATCCATTGACAGAGCTCAGCATATTCTTCAGAGATCTTTGTTGTACTAAGTTGCTCGTCGATCGTCTAGAAAAGCAAGAGAAGGACATTGCGGTAACACTATGTAAGCTCGAGAAGGTGTTTCCTCCTGGATTCTTTGACTCTATGGAGCATTTGCCAATTCATCTTTCCTATGAGGCACGTGTTGGTGGTCTTGTCGGTTATCGGTGGATGTACCCCTTCGAGCGGCATCTAAATCACCTAAAGAGAAAGGTAAAAAATAAGGTACGAGTTGAGGGCTCTATTTGTGAAGCTTATGTTTTCGAGGAGATTACAAACTTTTGCTCGACGTATTTCAGACCGCATGTTGCTACTAATAGAACGAAAGCTCCGAGAAACAACGACGGATATCAGGAATCTAATGATGCAATACTCAAAGTATTCAATGCATCCGGAAAGCCTTCGGAAAAAATGAAGAAGAGATATTTGAATGACGACGAGCTAAGGGCTGCTCAGTTGTATATATTACTCAATTGCGACGAGGATGAAGTGGAGAAGCTAGAGGGGTAAGTAATTAGTACGTCCACGTTTACATCATCTCAATGTAATAGTATAAGCTACTATTATGCTATTAATCAGCAGTTGCTTCATTGTTTTTTAGCACATATAATGATGAGTTGAGGTCGGTTAGACCCTACATAACAGACGAAGAAGTAGAACAAGAAATGAGATACCATTTTCCTTCTTGGTTAAGTGTATATGTAAGATGCTTGGTAATTACTTTTTAATTCTGCACTTGCAAAACAAATAACTTACTATCGCTACTTTGGTATTTAGGTCGATCGTCTAATAACACCCGAGACTGAATCTATTAGAACTCTAGCCAAGGGACCAATTACTGCCGTTAAAATATGGCCAAGTTTCTATGTGAATGGGTTCAGGTTCAAGTCAACAAATGCTCCTATCAGAGACAGCTTTCTGGATCTTGATTCCACGAAAAACAGTTGTTTGTGTATCAAATCTTCGAACTACAAAGACGTCGATCCAGGCAATGATTTCTTTGGCATCTTACGAGAGATTGTGGAGTTGACATATAATTATGGCACAAAACCTGCTAATATCGTACTATTCAAGTATAAATGGTTCGATCCGATTCAAGATCAAGGTTGGAAAATTGACAAGCATGGCCTTGTGGATATAAACTACAAGCGTAGATATCAAGACTACGAATTATTTGTCCTATCAAGTCAGGCTCCGCTCGTGTACTTTATAACTTATCCTAGATGGGGGACAGCAAGGTTGGATTGGTGGGCAGTATGCAAGACTAAAGCTAGAAATATCTTTGACATTGACGAAATAGCTTATCAGGAGGACGATCTACCTCTTGTAACAAATATTGTAGATATGGACTCAATGAAAGTTACTCATTACACGAGTAATAATGTAGAAGATGTAGAATTATTCGAAGACGAAGACGAAGCCGAAGTAGATGAAAGTGAAGACGATGAGGAGGACGAGGAAGGCGAACAGGATAAATTTTCTGAAGATGATTGAAAATAAAATATTTTGCTTGTAGAATATAACTATATTTTGACTATAGAATGTACTATTTTAACGAATATATGTATTATATTTTGATTGTAGAATGATGTGAGATATGTATCACATTATGACTGTAGAATATACTATATATTTATGTTTTTCTATATTCATCATATGTTATTATCAGGTATGACAGGACGACGTGGAGGATTCGGCAGGTCCCGAGGTAGACAAAGTGCTCCTCCGGTACTGCCTACTGTTGGTTCCGGATCGTCGTCGTCCAATACTCCAGTATATCGATCACTCACATCTCTGACTGTTGGGACGAGTAGTTCCAGGCGTGATAATACTCCCTCGTCCAGCGTTCCTCCTGCTAACGGAACCATGGAGACAGATGAGCATGTCGAGGAGGTCGTGCCCACGTTGTCCCAGCATCAGCAAGATCCTCCATGCGCACCTCCGGAGGAGACGAGGACAGAGATTTGGGCCGACTGTACAAAGTAAGTCAATTAGATAATTTAGCATCATATATATCGTGTATTTCTTTATTCATCATATATTGACTTTTTCGATAAAAATAATTATTTCTGTATAGATATCGTCCATCGTTGGTTCAGAGACGCCTGGGCCTATTTCTGAGGAACAACTACGGTGGCCCTTGGATCAACTACTCTGAAGCTCCGGAGGAGAGGAAGGCATTCTAGTTTGCGCACTTCCAGGTAAAAATATATTAAATAAATCCTCTAATTTATGCATATTATATAACTTATCTGTGATGCTCACTTACTAAATTATTTATTGTAGCAAACGTATTTCTATCCTCCGCACCGGGCCGAGTTGATCGAGCGGCTGTTTTCTACCGTTGCCGTCAAGCTTATCCGAGATGCTCTGGATGACCAGAAGGCTCGTGATCATGCTGGAAAACCGATCCAAGGTTGGATAACGCCTGAGCAGTGGACTGCGATGAGGGCTAGATTCGACGATCTGAGCTACAAGGAAAGGTCTGAGAAGGCCAAGGCGGCTACGCGGAATGCTGCCAAGTGGTGTGGTGGCTCGATTTCGATGACGAAATATTTTTGTCGTTTGGTATGTTTTTTATTTAAGATATATTATTTTAATATAAGTACGATAAAATGGTAGTAGAAAAAAATATTTAAGTTTAGTACTAAACAATATATTTTTAACAGGTACAGAGGGGTGAGGATGCAAACATGGTGACCATTTTCTTGGCCACCCATCGCAAGGACAAAAATCTCATTGATGAGAGGGCCTCGCAGACCTATGTAAGTATTACTTTACTTTGTGTTAATTTTAATATAACTTAGGCAATTATCGAGTTTTCAAACCTTTCTAGGCCGAGTATCTTAGGCTGCGTGAGCAGGCGACTCCTAGTGCACCTACAGCTGGAGAGGCTGGTACTTCCTCGCAGCCCGCTCCAGCTCCGTCGGCGGACGACCTGTAGGTGACCGCAGCTGGTGGTCTCCAGAGGGGTACGTACTACGGTACGGGATCCTATGATGTCCTGGTTGCGACACAGTCATCTAGGGCCTCCCCGACAACTGTGCATTCCACACAGCCCTCGTAGTCGTCAGCCAGAGTCCAAGAGGTCGTTGACCATCAGATTGCATCTCTCCGTGACGAGTTGCTGTGAAGGATGGAGCAGCCCCGGTCCCAGCCGTAGGCGGATGATCCGACACTCATCGCACGATTCGATATGCTCGACCACAACATCACAGAGCTCCGAGATTTGACAAATGATCTTAGAGCCTCGACAGACCGCAACATCATGGAGCTACAGGCATCACAGCTATCCATGGGCGAGAGGCTGACGATGATGCAAGATTCAATGGTGCATAGCAGTACGAGGTTGTTATCTACCATGGATTCTAACAACCAGCGACTCGCAGACTTGGAGCGGATACGTCCTCTTGGTGCGCCTACATCGACACAGACTCCACCGACGTCACTGCCTTCTCCATCGACATCGGTGTCGATTTCACAGGAGCAGTATGAGCTGTTCTTATCCTTCATGCGCGCTGGTGGTCATCCTCCCGCAGATCCGCAGTAGTATAGTTGCTGGATATTTGTATTGTTTGTATTATTTAGGATGAGACTCATTGTATGGATATATATTTGCCGTATGGATATAAATTTGCTGTATTCTTTACGATGATATTTGCTTGATGTTTTCTTTTCTTCAAATTATTATATTATTCATATTAAATATATGTTAATTTACCGGTGTTGAGTGTTCAACCCAAGGGGGTCGGCAAACCCAGAAATTCAACGGATTGTGAATTAATAAACTACATGAATAATAGTTTGGAAACAATTCAGTATTCATTTTTTTATTTCACTGTAAAATTAGCGACGTTAATACACGTCGCTAAATACGTCGCTAATTAGCGACGTTTATTCACGTCGCTAATGACGTCGCTAAAAACGTCGCTGTATGTCTCAAATTGCTGACATGACAGTTTTGCCAGGTCATTAAAGACGTCGCTGTAACGTCGCTAAGTAAGTCGCTAATTAGCGATGTTAAGCGATTGATGAGCACGTCACTAAACGTCGCTAATTTAGCGACGTACTAACGTTGCTAAAAAATGTCGGTACAGCGACGTTTAGCGACGCTTTTCCTTTCAGCGATTAGCTGAGTTCCGACTTCTTTAAAACGTTGCTAATTACGTCGCTAAAAGTGATTAGCGATATTTTTTAGGCATTTAGCGACGTTTTTTAACGTCGCTAATTTGACTTTTTCTTGTAGTGTTTGAAAGTGACACCACTTGCATTACAACAACACGTTGAAAGTCCCATTTTCACACTTTCAAGAAGTTACAACTATCCAAACAACTCCTAACCCAAACAGGTGACGTGAGCTCAGTTTCAGTGCAATTGCTAGTTTTAACGCACTTGCAAGCAATCAAAAGGCCCTAAAAGTGCAAGGTTTAATGCACTTTCGCTAAACAGGCCCTGAAAGTGCTGTTTGAGTGCTTATAGCTTCTCGAAAGTGTAAAAATATTACTTTCAACATGTTATAATGCAGTGCACTTGCAATAAAATTGTAAATGTATCGCTTTCAAAATATTTTTGGATAGATAGTTTTTTGTCCCTTGTAAATGTATTGCTTTCAATGTTTTGTTTGGATGATAACATGAAAGTGTAATTGAGGATTAAAAAAATAGAGATAATAACCACTTGCAATGGAGTTGCAATCCATTTTTGCTGTAACTGAGAAATGAACAAAAGACATTTTCAAATGAAATGTAATATTACATCCACTTGCAATGTCAATCCAAACACGAAAACTTCAGCGATGCGATAACAGTCACAATTCAAGTACCACTTTCAACACACTCTCACTCTTCCAAACAGCCCTTAACCCAAATAGGCCCTCAAAGCATCTCCAACCATATTGTCTTGTTATGTGTTGTGATTCTTAGGTGGCATGAGACACAAGACAATGTCTTGCATATGTAGAAAATTATATTCACAAAAGACAATGAGATAGAAAAGTTTTTTCCAATTCAAAAGAATTAAGAAGACAATAAAAAGTACTTTTTTTCAACTTCCAAAACAACTACTTATCTTCTTTCCTTTTTATAAACATTTTTATTCATAATTGATAATATGAATGTAAAATCATTTGCAAGTGCACTTTTTAGAGCTAGACAATAAATTTTATATTATTTTTGCCATGTCATATTATGTCATATTTATAATTTATTTGACATTTGGATTGAAGAATAATTTTTACAATAAAAAATTGTTATTTATATGTGAAAAATATTCTTTTACCAAACTCACAATAGCGTTGGAGATGCTATTAGTATTAAACAATTTAGGTGTCATCGCCAATTAATAGATTTGTCCACATTATTAAGCGTACTATTGTAGTATTCAATCTTCCTCCCAAGAAAAACGTTTTTTTTCCCTTCCTCATCACTCTCCAAAGGCTCACCTACATGTGAACTAACAGAATACACTTCCCCACATGTCAGTGAGTCTTTCTCTCTTGCCGATGCTGTC
Source organism: Iris macrosiphon (assembly GCA_036927795.1). NCBI lineage: Eukaryota > Viridiplantae > Streptophyta > Magnoliopsida > Asparagales > Iridaceae > Iris > Iris macrosiphon. Next base: position 90,766,370 of record JAYESA010000020.1, on the reverse strand, counting down.
GTAAGTCTCCCCAATCACAACATTTGAACGTTTGAGGGACTTAAATTTAGCGCGATTGAAGACCGTCCCTCGGTGGCATTCCCGTAATTCATCACCTAACCCAGGGGCTGTTTCAGTCCCTTGAACCTTCCATAGTCCATCCATTTCCCAGTCTTAAATTCTATAAACGCACGCCCCCATTCCCACATCGCACGCCCATCACCAGGCACAAGCCTATTGCCGTCTTACGCAAATAGGCGTGTACATAACTAACCCCCTAAATCTCAACGTTTGAATAGCCTAAATTCATTGATCCCTCCGCCCAAAATTTCCCCAGTTCTCTTTTTCGTTTCCACTGCTTATTCTTCTAACCACCGCCCACTGCTTATTCTTCTAACCACCGCCCCCCCCCTCCCCTACTAAAAATGGCAAATTCCACTCCCAACAAACCCTAATATAGCTTCCACTCTCTGGCTCCCGCTCCATTGATGGCGACTTCAGGCTTCCGATCGACCAGCCGGAGAGCCTCGCTCTCCGGCGGAGATGATGCCGGCTCGTCTAACCGGCTCCGTAGGTCTAGAAGCCTGAGCCGGTACTCCGGACGGTTCCCTCCGCCGCCTCCGGAGCAGGAGGAGGATCCCACCCCGAGGGGCAAGTTCGTGAATAAGATGCGGGGGTCCGGGTTCCCCGAGATTAGCCTCGACGATCTCGCTGACGAGTTCTTTAAGGGGGAGGTGGGAATGAAGGAGGAGGTGGAGGAGGTACTGTCCAGCTCGGTTCGGACTGCCCGGAGCAGAAGCAGGGGTGGGGAGGCTAGGTTCTTGACTGAGACGGACTCGTCTCGCCGGAGGGGGAGGTCGGTATCAAGGCATCATGATCCGCAGGCCGGTGAGGGGAAGCGAGGTACGGTAGATGTGCAGAAGCCGCGGCAACGGCAGCGGTCGGTTTCGGTTGCTAAGTACCGGAGGAGGGATGTGGAGGTACAATTTTCATTATTGATAATAGCTGCAATTTTGCTTCGGAAGATAGAAGTAGAAGCATGATTTATAATCTCGTGAAGAATTTATTAGTCGAGTGGTTTGCAAGAATCAAGTTTCATTTCTTAGTCCATTGGGGGCAATTTGATTAACATAACGATTTGGGGGTACTTTCCAGAAATAGGTTTATGAGAATCTGACATCAAATTTGGCTGCTTCTTGTAATTGATATATACAGCAGATAAAATAGCGACAGTGGTTTTTGAAATAATTGCCTTCGCATTGTGGTTTGGTTCTTTAATGCTGCTAGATTGTAGATATATAAAACAAACAAACTGCAGCATGGCGTCTAAAGCATATTGAAGAATGCCCTTTTGAACACAATTCTTAACTCCCAAATACATTTGACTGTTAAATTGTGTCCTATTTTGAATTCTCCTATTTGGATGACCGGAAGTAGAGACCATATTTGATCTCAAATTAACGTAGGGCATGATGAATTTTTTTAACACGGGAGCGGGTGGTTTGAATAACGTTTAACTAATAATTAAGAACAATTAAGAATGCTAATAGTCAATTTAAAATATGTGTTAGAAATGAGACAAGAAACACCTGATGTATCATAGTATTTTTCGTGAGACACTCCAGTCGTGGAACTCTCTCCGTCTTTTATCCACTATATCCAAAAGTCTCGCTGGCTTCTTACACACGAGTTTTGATTCGAAAACTCGTTGACTTTTACATAATTTTGATAAAAAAACTTACAAACTTCAACTTTTTACAAGAATGATTTTGATCTTCTCACGATAATTTGAAGTTCACACTTTAAAATTCAATAAAACTCATCATAAATAGATTTGACAAATAAAAGCTCTTATATATGTGGATGATTTGTATATGGTAAGAAATTTGAGGCCCAAAGAAGTCGGAACAAATGAGTGCAATGAATTTCTTTTATATCTGGAGAATGTGAATACTAGATTAATTCATTAAGAAGAGAGGGGAGTACACTATATAGGAGATGCTAACCCCTCTCCCTATTAATCTACCCAATGTGGGACTAAACTCAACACATAACTCAACACCCTCCCTCAAGCTAGAGCATAGATGTCAATCATGGCCAGCTTGTTACAGATAAATTGAACCCGAGGACCTAGAAGAGCTTTTGTAAATATATCAGCTATCTGATCGACGATTCTCATATTGTGAAACTTTATCACCCCTTTCTGATACTCATCATGGACAAAGTGAATGTCGATTTCAATGTGCTTTGTCCTTTCATGAAATATATGGTTAGTAGCAATATGAATAGCAGACTGGTTATCACACCATATATCTGCTGCTTTATATCCTGCTTCTTCTTTCAGTTCCTGTAGAAGATGCTGCAGATATAGCACATCTGCTGTGCCATGGGCAATTGTTCGATATCCTGCTTTCGAGCTTGATCGTACGATCACTCTGCTTTTTGCTCCTCCATGATACCAAGTTCCTGCCAATGAAGACCGAGTAGCTAGATGTAGACCGTCTATCCGTAAGACTGACACCCCAGTCAGCATCAGTAAAGCACTCAACATAAGTATGTCTCTTATTCTCCATCCGAATTCTTTTTTTCGAATTCTGAACTAGATAGCGCAGAATTCTGAGAACTGCCTCTTAATGTGGAACTCGTGGTAAATACATGAATCTACTTACAACACTAACGGCAAAAAAAATGTCTGGACGAGTCAACGACCAAGTAGTTGAGTTTTCCAACTACTCGACGATATTAATCCGAATCGTTCATCGGTGTCCCCTCGTCGGGAAGTAACTTTATCTCTGGGTCCATGGGTTGCTCCCTTAGCTTGCATCATTTCTACATCATTTAGGATGTTAAGCACATATTTTCTCTGAGACATTACAATGTCCCGCTTATCCCGTGTGACTTCTACGCCCAAAAAATAGCTCAACGATCCCAAATCCTTGGTTTGAAATTGTTCTCCTAGAAACTTCTTTAGTTCTGCAATGCCCTGACTGTCGTCTCTTATGATCACAATATCGTCCACATAGACACCGAGTAGTATCCTCCCAGCTAATATCTGACGGTAAAATACTGAATAATCCTTCTTTGATTGGCACATGCCAAACTGAGTAACCACATTTGTGAAACGACCAAACCATGTACAAGGGGATTGTTTGAGACAATAAAGGACCTTTCACAGATGACACACTTTACCCTCCCTTGCAACAAACCCGGAAGGTTGTACCACATATACTTCTTCGTCAATATCTCCTTGAAGAAATGCATTCTTGATATCCAGCTGTAGCAAAGGTTAGTAATAGCGAACAACTAAGGCCAAGAGGACGCGCATAGAGGTCATTCAAGCAACTGGGGAGAATGTTTCAAAATAATTCTCACCATAGGTCTGAGAATAACCTTTTTCCACCAGACGAGCCTTCATGCGATCAAGAGTTCCATCCGATTTTACCTTAATATTGAACACCCATTTGCAACCCACTGTCTTCTTACCATGAGATAAATCAACGAAGTTCCATGTATGATTTTTTTGAAGTGCTTTCATTTCCTTTTCCATAGCAGCACGTCAGCCAGGATGTTTAAGACCCTCCTCTGTAGAATTGGGAATCTGAATCCCATCAATAGTTGCCACCAATGATTTTGTGTGGCTCGCAAGCCCTTTGTAATTGTGAACGTACAATGGATGATCACGACATGTACGACGAGGTCGAGCTGGCAGATCAGGCGGAAGCAAATCAGTGGAGCTAGAGGAGGATGAAGACGCTGTGTCCACAGACACTATCGGCAAAACTTGTTCCGGCGATGCTAGTACCGATGGAGCCGGTGTGTGCGGACCATCGGACCGGAAGACTGGCTCGGTAGGGGAGTGCACCCTTACAGAGGGCTGTTATGTTTGAACAGGAAACGACAAGAAATTCTCTTCTGGGTAAACTTGTGGAGCCGGATCAGTAGTTTGTGGAAGTGGAGGAAACTCAGTTTCAATAAAGGTAACATCCCGAGAGAAAAATACCGCTTTAAAACATCGATACCCTTTCTGATCCTTAGGATACCCACGAAAAATACATTGGATAGCCTTTGGATCTAGTTTAGAAAGATTTGGTCGGATATCCCTAACATAACACAAGCAACAAAAGATTCAGAGAGAGAAAGAAAATGGCTCTCGTTTGGGATATAACCGAGAGAAGGGAGTATCGCCATTGAGAACAGACGACGGCATGCGATTAATTAGATAGTAAGCCGTGAGAACGACATCCGACCAAAATCTTTTTGGAGTACGTGCTTGGAACATAAAAGCACACGTTGTTTCTAAGAGGTGACGATTTTTGCGTTCAGCCACACCATTCTGTTGTGGTGTGTAAGGACATGAAGTTTGGTGGATGATGTCATTCCGAGATAGATGTGAAACAAACTCACGAGACATATACCCACGACCATTGTCACTACTAACACATTTAATCAGAACACCAAATTGTGTTTTGATTTTCGCATAAAAATTGCACCAAATGTTAAATAATTCGGAGCGATTATTCTTGAGATAAACAAAAGTGACACGCGAGTAGTCATCAACAAAGGTAATAAAGTACTTCATCCCATCACAGATTCAACCGGACAAGGTCCCCATATATCGGAATGCACCAACTCGAAATGAGCGGAAGCAACTTTATTTTGCCTGACCGGATAGGAAATCCGGTGATGCTTAGCCAAACTATATGACTCACAATGAAAAGAAGATAAAGCATCTAAAGATGGGTACATTTTCTGGAGTGCTTGGACAGAAGGATGTCCTAACCGGCAGTGTAACTCAAAAGGATCAAGTTTCACACCAGTACAGACAACAGAGGAAGGTTCGTCAAACAGGTACAAGCCTCAAGCTACATGCCCCTTACCGATGTCACGCCCCGATTCCGTGGAATCGTAGGGGCTCCCCTGAGCGTGACCGCCGTGCGGACCTGGAGTTGCGCCCGCACAAGGCTAGAGTATTTTGCATAACGAGCACATATTCAGAGTACGCAGATAAATTGAAACACATATTTGAAACATGGAAAAGTTCTCTTGTATTGATAATGAACATCTATTACAAACTCTTGAACGAGTCAGCTAATTTGCCGTACGTGCTTACAAAAGAGTTGACACAAAATGAGATGGCAGTCCTGTACATTATATCCCTTTACTAAACTTCAAAGGATAAAGACCTTCGGGTGGAATGATAGCTTTTCCACGGAGCTGCATTGTGTATTGAGTTGCTAGCTCATTTCTTCAAGTACTTCAAAATGCGGCGCGATCAGGATGCGCCTACATCTGGACTGGATCGGGAAGACGACTTCGGCTCCTCGCCCGGTTCGTCTTAGTGCGGGGAACCTGTTTCAACGAGGGTCAGTACATCGAAATGTACTGGTGAAGGCGAGCTAACCCAACTATACCAATCAATACGTTTTAATGAAGCATGCATATTATTTGTGGTCTTTCTATCTTGCCTTAGTTTATTTACAAGTAAGCAGCATATAGAATTTACTGAAATGAACTTGCCACCGTTCGGTGGCTTTTACCTGTCCGTCTAAACTACCTGCATAATACTTACCATGCCTTCCCTGCCACGAAGACACAAGTTAGCTTGCAACATGTTTAAATATACGTGGTGATCACTGGCTTGATTGCCATAATGGACACTAGTCAATGACGAGGATGGTGTGCAACGACATGTACGTGAGGTGCTGCATACCATCCCGTCCAAGAACGTGAGACTAAACGTGAAGTTTCGTCCGAAATAGGATCGGTGCTAGTGCCCCAGTAGCCGTCCGCAGGAACTATACCTTGTGCACAAGTTGTCCATGATCGAACGGTATCAATAATTTGCCAAACATTTTCATGCCATTCAGGCAACACGAGTACGAGACAACACGAGTACGTGACAAGCAATATTGCATGATTCATTTTGCATAGCCTTCCTGACAGTTTATTGCATAACAAGTGTATTCCATACTTAGCACAATTTATAGGAGGAGATGCATTCTTACTACAATCGAGGCATATGATGAACATTTGAATGAACTAGCATGCAATAGATAACCGTTCACAAGTTTAGTTGACAAGCAATAATAGTCCAAGTCTATTCCCATTTTATCTTGACATCTTTTAGTTATTACTTGGTATCGTTTGATCGGGGCAAACATGGATGCAAGATTTTTAGGTGTGAAGACTTGGAAGCAGGGCTAGCTAATCGGGATGGTAGCCACTCACTTAGTTGGTTGGAACGGAGAAGAAAAGAGGCGCTTCAAGACTCCGCTCGTAAGCCGCCTACTGCTCGTTCACCTGCATCCACGAACAGCTTGATCAATACCTCTTCCACTCTTTCCAATTTCGGAATTTGAAGTGCAGTTCAATGAACGAAAACAATGAAATCTATCGAAACCGTTCAAGAAAACCCAAACAAATCCGAAAATCAATTCAAAGCACAAAAGCAACAAGCGACATCGAAATCTGAGGCAACAAAGATGCAGCGGAGAGGTCCCTCCTGACTCTGCCGCTAAGTCGATCCCGGGGGCACGGTCCACTGAATATGTGAATCGATTCCGAAGAAGCAAATCCATATCGATGATGAGTTTTTGTTTCAATATATCCTGATCGAACGATACCATCTTGTGTTTCTTAGCCGCGCTCCCCGAATAGGAGGAACGGGGCGCCACAACCGATATCTTTTCAGTATTTAGGTCCTGAAAAACACAACCATCAGGAAAGAATGTTACCGAACAATGCATATCACGAATAATCCGACTAATTAAGAGTAAGCTGAATGGGCTTCCAGGTGTATGTAATACAAAATGTAGTGACAGTCTCGAAGAAAGACGGACAAATTCTTTTTCACGGACTGTCAGCGAACCACCGTTGGCATGTAATATTAGACATACGATCAACCGGTATATAATTTCGTATCATACCTGCGTCGTCTGTCAAGTGAGCAGACGCACCAAAATCAAGGACCCACTGCTTCGACTATACCACACATGCCGCTGAGTATCCTGCGGTGGATCCAGAAGTAGAAGCTTCACCTCGATGTTGAGCTTGAAACTCAACAAAGTCTGCATATGTTTCATCAGTCATTTGTACGGATCGGCCGCCAAGATTAGGAATATCTGAGGTGACATTGGCGGCAGGAGTTTTAGTACACTGCCACTGGAAATGATCCTGTAGACCACAGTTGAAGCAGGTGCGCAGTCGACCTCCATCACGACCGCCAACGTCTCGTCCACTATCACGGCCAACATTCCGGCCACCACGTCGTCCACCACGACCACCACAAATTCCAGTACAAGCGGCTCCCAGACCAGATCGATCAGCGGGAGCATCACTTGGAGAGGTCTCGACGACCTTTGATGCTCGTAGGACACGAAAATGAGCTTCCATTAGAGATGAAACCTCAGCTCCAGCAATGATCTGAAAGCGAGCTGAGTCTGCATCAGGACGGAGAGAGGCAAGATATGCCATGACATGAAGCTGCTCCCGTTGAGCTCTTGCTTCATTGATATCCGTTGTCAGAGGTAATACACGGTCAACTTTATCGACCATAGCCTTAAAGGTCCGGAAGTGATCCTTATGAGACTTGTCGTCCTGTTCCGCCCAGTAGACGCCGACGACCGAGTCGTAGATACGAGACAAGTTGCGTTTTCCATCAAACGTCGTCGATAGGACCTCTCATAACTCTTTTACCATGTCCGTATTCTGAATCATGTCCTCCACCGATGGTTCCATTGAGTTCATCATCTGCGTAAACAGTCGACTATCATCTGTCTCCCACTACTCAAATGTAGGATCAGTCATCTCCGGAGGGTTGTCAGGCAGATGCTTGGTCAATCGCATTCTCCGAAGTGTTTTCTCAACCTTCTTCCACCATGTTGAATAGCCATCTGGTCCGTCCAACCGCCGATCGATGAGTCGAATCAAAAAAATCGTCGTGCCAGTGCCCGTTGGTCTCGCTAATGCGTTCCCGACACCAGTAGTAGTAGCACTGCTAGTTGCATCAGTATTAGTCATCCTGCACTTGATTCGACTGTCGCTGGATCTTCCCAACCCCAATAATCACATCAACTTTATCGAAGCGCTATCAACGTGGTCAGAACCGACACGCGCATAGAAAGTAGAGATCGTATGAGGATTACACAAGCCAGGTCACAGAGGTAACCGAGGTCACTCTCTGTATAGATCATGATGTGGATATCGGGGTAGGACGGAAACAAAGATCCACGTAAACAAGCAACTTGTCTACTCTTTCTTAACTCCTGGAGCCGTAATCTAGGAACAAAGGTTGTGCAAATAAATCATTGTCTACCCTCTGACTTCGATATATGCTCCTGAAGTCGTAATCTAGGAATAGATGTTGTATAAACAAATTATTGTCTACCCTCTGGCTTCGATATACGACATTTTTTTTTGAAAATTATGGTTCAGACAGGAAGGAGGGACAACGGCTGAGGGTTAGGGCTGGTGGCAGGGAGGGGGGGTGGCAGGAGGGGGGGCTAAAGGGGGGTTTGGGTTGGCGGCTAGGGTTTGGGGTAGAGTGGGAGAGGTGGATGGGTTATGGCTCTGATACCATGTAGAATGTGAATAATAGATTAATTCATTAAGAGGAGGGGAGTACATTATATAGGAGAGGCTAATCCCTCTCCCTATTAGTCTACCCGATGTGGGACTAAACTCAATTTAACACATAACTCAGCAATATCACACAAAATAGCCTAAAAGATTATAAAGAAAAATCTTTTTAATTGTACCATAAAAGTTTATAAAGAACAATGGGCTTGAAGGCATTTTTATATGGTGTCTTTGTAATTGTACCATAAAAGTTTTATGCTATTAGTTCAAAGAAAAATCTAATAGACATTTAGCTTTTGGTTCAAAGAAGGATTATTGGCTGGGAGAATATCAGGTATAATGGGTAGTCCTTTGAGAACAAGTCCTGTGGAAGGATGACCATGGGCCTTACTAAATTTTTGGACATTTTGAATATCCTACATGCTTTACAGGAAGCACGGGTGGCTCGACACTACGAAGGGGACGATACGCCCATACTACAGTAACGTGACACCACGATGGGGTAAGAGCCTCTGCCTTGGGCCATGTCATAGCGACAGTAGCACCATACATATGCAGGAAGCCTACTGTCGAATATGTGGAGAGTAGTAGGACAACACTATAAAGTGGTCGGTGACCTCATGCTACAGTGGAGCGACACCACCAAGAGGTTGCGGACCTCGGCTTCGTGCCATGTCGTAGCGGCGTAGCACCGCAAAGGATCACAATGCTTCATACTGGGTAGCATAGCACTACAAAGAGGCTTGTGACCTCTTGCTACAATGATATGACACCACCAAGAGGTTGTGGACCTCGACTTCGGGCCATGTCATGGCGGCGTAGTACCGCAAGGAAGCTTAAGACTTTATGCTGAGGATTTTAAACTCTCTAAAAGAACTCACCTAAATGAATGGAAAGAGATATAGGCCATCTCTTGAGGGTAAGGTAGATTTGTAGGCACCCAAGATACATACACCGAGATCAGGTCAGCACATCTCCTTTAACGTGCGATCAAATGCACATCTGATGTCATTGTGTGAGTGAAAATAATTGCAGCTATGGTGCATAATTAAGGGTTAGTCCATTCTTGTATCGTATTGTTGTTTGATCCATGCGGGAAGTTTCAAGTCGTAAGCGACATCTATCCTAATGCATGATGGACAATCACTATGGGAAACATTTAGCCCATATATATTGAGATATGCGGAGGATTGTTGGAGTTATCTCCTTTAGACTAGCAAAGATAATCCTACATTGGTTACAACTCCAAGTGAGTATCTCAATATAAGGCTTTGCTTGTTATTGAGGTATGCACATGAGTTGTGGTGAGGCACATGCGAGTCAATGTGAGGGTGTTTTCCTAGGAGGATTAATGTTAAACTCCTCAAAGAAAGTATTTATGTTTTTGTCATTCTCTTGGAAAAATTTTCTTAGGAGAAGTCTCAAAGGGGCTTAGCGACTCAGACTTGGGCTAGGGCTCAAGGACGCAAAGTGGTGCTTTGATGGCGCACTTTGCACTTAGCACGTCAGCATCGTCGCATGGCGCTTGTGCGCATATGCTGCGCTCGTGAGCTCGTTTTATGCACTAGTTACATGTGCGGTTGCTAGCGCGGTTGCATGTGCGGGCGCAAGCACGGGTGTATGCGCGAGTGTTGAGCGGGCTATGAGCGAGCTATGCGCGGCTATGTGCGTATGTGCGTCTACGCATGAGTCGCTGCGCTGTGTAATGATTCAAACAGTGCAACGACACCTGGACTTGGAGTTTTCAGCTGTTTGCTTAGAGTCTCGCTCGGCTGATGCGACTCATCGCTAAGGTGGGTGACTCCGATGAACCTGTCTCTGCTCGGCCCTTCACACATAAAATTGGTTGTAACATGCTACTTCGCTAGGCTAAATACTCGATGCATGCAAATAAATAGATGAACCAACCTGGCTAAGGGAATAATCCCATCACATTGTATAGAACATGGAGATAGTAACTTGTTGCTAGAATATAAGAATTTCACATGCTTCCACCTGTGCAAGTAGTGTTCTTCATATGTTGTCATGTAGATTGATTCATGCGCCGCATCTTATATCTCTGCACGATTGCAATGCTCGTCACATGGTACATGCCACGATTTGATGCACTTCACATAACATGGTTCACACACTTGAGGCAAGAAGACTATCAAAATAGTCGTTTCCGAGCCATGTAATGAAAACATAATAATGTTTCGGGACTGTTAGGTCGCCAACGTAGTTCCCGAACTAGGGAACTGCAACATTATAAGTAAAGGAAAATAAGAATCATCGCTCGTGATGGCTTGTAGCAGGTTCGTTATGTCACGTCCCAATCTCCCGCAAGTCCGATTGTCCCCGTTGGATGTGATATCACCACGCCAACGCTCCCGCAAGATAATCGTTCTTATTGGGATGTGATATCGTACGAGCCTGGAGTTACGCTTGTACAAGACAAGAACGTTAAACGTTATGGTTATCAACGAAACGATCAAGTCATAGCGAAAGAAAAGTATTGATACAAACAAGAACACATCAGAGTATACGAAGCGAAGCTCTCAAAGGGTTCAACTGAAGATGCTACGAATGCTTATAACACTCTTGCTCTTTCTTGCTTACAAAGGATCTTGCCGTTCCATACATCATGTCCCGTATATCCAACCTAGGCCTCGTACCCGAGTACCTGAAAGAGATGCCCACAAACGTGGGTCAATACACATCTGTACTGGTGAACATGATAACCCACTCGCCTAAACCAACACTAAGTAATCATGTGAATGCAACAGTTATTATATTGTGGTCTTGCTAGTTATTTACTTAGATCGATTCCAAATCATTCATGGTATATTATACAAAAGCAGTAAAGCAAGTTACGCATGTAAGCATTGAAACCAAGTAAGCACACTAGTATGTTATATCCTATTTGCGCAAGCAAAACATATGAAACCTATCGAACCACGCTACTATCCCGGGCTTGCTACCAATCATCGATGCGCACACTCTTGTCCGAGACAAGATAGGCACTAGCAGTCTACACAAATACACACTATCAAAACGACTCCTATCTATATGAAAGTCACTGGTTGAGCTATAATGGACAAATAACAAATGTGGGTCATCCTTTCAGTATATTTGGTTGCAACGCCTCAACTGTAGTTCCCGCAAATATCTCGTGCCGAAACACAAGTCAAAGTAAGAGATGTGCCATCCGTCCGAATGTTGCAACACCTCTTCTATATGTCTCGCTATATCGTGCTTTAAAAGCACTTACAATGATTCCTCCTAGGCCGAACTGTCCCGGTGCCTCGGCGTCTATCCCGTTCGAGGAATCGCCAAACCCTGTGCACCAGGTTGTCCGTGACCATGCAATGAAGAATAACTAACTATAAGACGCAAGCACCATACTGAAACAAAGGTAAAAGTATAAGCATCTACTCGCCATATATTACTGTTCCCAAATTCACCTTTTTGAAATGCAACCAAACCATTGTCTCGTTTCAATCCGACTCAGCGTAATGCACCGTGCGGTTACGAGTCATTAGATAATATACCATTCAAAATAAGGTTCGTCCTCGAACTAAAGTCCATACTCAATTCTCCTTGTGTTTCTTCTGAGCAACCCACAAAACTGTTCTACGCAACTTATGCAACTTCAATTCTGATTCACTACCTCTACTCGGTGTAACTTATACTTCATTGATCCAGACTTATCTTCGTTTCGCGCTCACACAAATTCCATATTCCCACATCATCTTTGCAGCTCAATTCGAATTTAACATATCACTTAGTTTGGATCATATACATATTTAAGACGTCCTTGAAATATATGCACTTCAGCCGAGCTTAACGATAACGAATTTGGACAAGTTATAAGGGTATCTTCACGTTGCTTTAAGTCCTTGCACGTCCAAGCGCAACGAGTATTCTGCAAGGCCCTACATCCAACTATTTCTGAATCCTCGCTTGCATCGTCCGAGCTCAACCAACTAAACTCTAACTTGACTTCAATTGCACTATGTCTCGTATGCACCATCTCCATATCATCTTCATTCTCTGAACGATCATCACTTCTGATACTACCCCAACTAGACGACTTATCCAAACATTACACTATACTCCTAGGACAGTTCGGCCCAACACCCCTTGCTGCAAACACGATTCCTCTCTAGGTGAACACCTATTTGGGACTTATGTGATCTACGAAGATTTTGCCACCATGCCATAGGGATAGTTTTGCCACGATTTCGACGTAAACACATTCGTCACAATTCCTAGGTCATGTAGGATAGCTTCTTCGTGCTGCTTCAACTGCCTCAAAGCATAGGATGTTACCTTCGTCTTCTACATGAGCACGTACCACAAACCAAGTCCGATTTCATTTTGTAGATCTGAGGCACATCTGTCCCTTCCGGAAGTGTACGGATTTGGTCTTGATTCGAGCTGCGGCCTTACTCCTTGAAGCTAGTTCGCAGTCGTCAATTCGTATGAATACGATTCTCTTCTGGGTGAGACGAGTCAGAAGCGATGCTATCTTCGTAAATCTGCGATTCCGAATCTTATTAGTTGACGCAAGCTTGTTCCTATACCACCGCTTCGATATTCTGGTTGCATCTTCAGCTGAAGGCTATCCCTTCAAACTCAGAAACTAAATACTCAATCACCTAAGCTTATCTTCAACATGCACCACTCAACATCCATCCTCGATGCATTCCCAAATGTGCCGGCACGAGGGTCGTCCTATCTGTCTCCAATATTCACTTCAGTTCGACGGGCAAGTCTCTAGGGGTCAGCTGTCCTGAAGCTACGCTCCGATAATTGTAGATCATCACGTGGGCCAGTTACTATGAACCATGTTATATAGTCACCCAACACGTTCTATGGAACTCCACCCCAATCCAATATCATACTATTTGTCACGCTCAATCTCCCTCAGGTCCGATTGTCCCCGTTGGATGTGATATCACCACGTCAACGCTCCCGCAGGATAATCGTTCTCATCGGGACGTGATGCCGTACGAGCTTGGAGTTGCGCTTGCACAAGGCAAGAACGTTAAACGTTATGGTTATCATAGAAACGACCAAGTCATAGCGAAAGAAAAGTATTGACAAACAAGAACACATCAAAGAATACGAAGCGAAGCTCTCAAAGGGTCTACCTGAAGATGCCACAAAAGCTTACAACACTCTTGCTCTTTCTTGCTTACAAAGGATCTTGTCGTTCTATACATCATGTCCCCCAACCTAGGCCTCGTACCCGAGTACCTGAAAGAGATGCCCACAAACGTGGGTCAGTACACATCTGTACTGGTGAGCAGGATAACCCACTTAACTAAACCAACACTAAGTAATAATGTGAATGCAACAGTTATTATATGGTGGTCTTGCTAGTTAATTACTTAGATTGATTCCAAGTCATTCATGTCATGTTATACAAAAGCAGTAAAACAAGTTACACATGTAAGCATTGAAACCAAGTAAGCACACTAGTGTTATATATCCTATTCGCGCAAGCAAAACATATGAAACCTATCGAACCATGCCACTATCCGAGTCTTGCTGCCAATCATCGATGCGCACTCCTGCCCGAGGCAAGATGGGCACTAGCCGTCTACACAAATGCACACTATCAAAACGACTCCTATCTATATGAAGGTCACTGGCCGAGCCATAATGGACAAATAACAAATGCTGGTTATCCTTCCAGTATATTTGGTTGCAACGCCTCAACTGTAGTTCCCGCAAATGTCTCGTACTGAAACACAAGTCAAAGTAAGTGATGTGCCATCCATCTGAAGGTTGCAACACCTCAGCTGTATGTCTCGCTATATCGTGCTTCAAAAGCACTTCCAATGATTTCTCCTAGGTCGAACGGTTCCGGTGTTCCGGTGCCTATTCCGTTAGAGGAATCGCCAAACCCTGTGCACCAGGTTGTCCGTGACCATGCAACGAAAAATAACTAACTATAAGACGCAAGCACCACACTGAAACGAAGGTAAAGGTATAAGCATATACTAGCCACATATTATTGTTCTCAAATATATCCCAAGGCATTATGCCGCTTCTCGACACAATGTTCCATGGGTGCAACACCCCTCTCTGCCACAGTTGTCCGGTTTCTAACAACAACTGCACGCTTCGCTTGACGAAGCGATAGAACTTGCTATCGTGCGCCCGAAGCACGCCACGGGTAAGTGTTTTCGATGTTCCAATCATGATGTTCAACTCAAGCCACAAATTCTATTTATCCGAAGGGCGCACACTCTATGCACGCCATAGTGTGGTGTTTCTAATGTTCTGACTAAGTACTCAATATGCAATGTGTTATCCATTTATTAGGCATGAAGGAGTAGAGGATAAGGGACATAGCCTGCTAACCTAGTTGAACCTGCTTGATGCTCTGCCTAGCTGATACGGCCGATTCCTTGAATCCGTAGTCCGATGCGAAGCACGATCTACTCAATTGTTATGACCGTACGAGCAGGCCGTGCTCTCCAAATCATCCGACCCCATCGGACTAAGGAAGATGACATTAGCGCTCAAATCCGCTATCTTTGCACTGCTATGAACGAATACACTGATTTTATTCCACGACGTCCATACCTCAGCCCGTTGCGAGGTGCTACTCTGATTGCACTGAACTCTGCATACGAAAATTAACTTGATCAATAGGTGTTCCCAAATTCACTTTTTTGAAATGGAACTAAACCATTGTCTCATTTCAATCTGACTCAGCGTACTACACCGTGCGATTACGGGACATTACACGTTACCTGCGTCTACAACCATCGCCGCTTATTCGGGATGGCTTGTAGCGGGTTATTTACCTATGTCTACAACCATCGTCGCTTACCTAGAAGAAGAGATAAGACAAGAGAACAAGATCAATAATCAAGATAAGAGACTTTCATGGTCATAAACAACTTGTGCACAAGGTGTAGGTTCCTTCGGACGGTCGCCGGGACGCTGGGACCGATCCGTCCAGGACGGAACAATCTGGATAGTCATGCTAATGACCTAGCAAGGCTATGGTGGGAGGGCTTGTAGCGGATTTGCTACCTGCGTCTACAACCGTCGCCGTGTACCCGACTATGTCCAAAATGGCTTGTAACGACAGTGACCCTTGATATAGATTTAGAGGCTCGATTGCTGCAATCCACGTGCGAGTCAATTGGCCCGGACAAGTATCGAATGCATGACACTCTGCGTGCAGGTCGTTAATTGAACCAAGTAATGGATGCACGATACATATATATGCTCACAAATTGAAGGCACGACACTCTATACAGTTCATGCGTAACATATCCAAGGCAAAGACACGTTCAAGACACTTGTTTCATATGCGATCTTTTGATTCATTATACATTTGCTTAGTTAACTTGTTTCATCTTTGGACAGGGAAGGACGAATGGTAAGTTGGTAAGTCACGTCGTATTTACTTATATCTCATGCGACACTTCATATCCGCAATACGAGTTATGCTTTATATTGCATGTCATGAAACTGATCCTAAGCCAAGACTAGAAAGACAACAAAATAGATGATGCACATAACTAAATGAACGTGTTTTGTTTTGTTGAGTGGACGAGAAGCTCCCCACCAGTGCATTCAATATACTGATAACCTACCAGATTGCTTGCAGGGTGCAGGAGTACCTCGTTCGGTACGGAAATCCCTTCGTGCACACTAAGACCTAGAGTTCGCTCTGGAGCATTGGAGCGTTGCCTTCGGAGCTGAAGCACATATACATGACATAATGTATTGGAACATCGCCTATGTTATCATTCCAAAGCTGTAAGCCGCTTGGCATATTTCTTTGTTTTGAGAGAGAGAGCTTGAGCGATATGTAACTTTTGGCCTAGTGCCGTATAACCTTATGTTTCAATATCAATAAAGAGTTTGTTTCCTTTTATACTTGTGTTTGTTCAAACTTTCGCTACTTTGGGGACTCTGTGCGACTCTGTGGCTTAGTATTTTATCGACCGTTTCGGTGCTTGCCTTGTGCGAGTGCAACTTAGTCTCACACGACATCACGCCCATGCGAGGACGTTCGTCCCTGCAGGGACGGGGCGTGACACGCTGCTAGGTCTATGCGTGCAGGAGCAGCTGTGGCTGTGCTGCTACGTGCATATGTGCAGACATCGGGTTGGGCGGCGCATATATCCGCTGATTGCGGAATTGTGACGGTTATGGAAAGATTAAGTCAATTATTCAGATTCGATTTTTGCGGGATTTGAAATTAATTGATTCCTATGTTTCCGTAATTGGTTGGTGGCCATGATTAGGGTTAGGGTTTCATCACTTCTCTATAAATATTCTTTTCTTGCTTCCATTGTGGACTTACTTCGAAATTGAGAGACGGATAAAGTATCTTGCTGCTGCTGCTATTGGAGTTCAGAAGTTCGTTCGAGTCAGGATAAAGGTGACAGCGAGCGTTCGAGAAGTTCTTCGTAAACTTGTTGGTTTCTGGGAGCAGATCGTGTGAGGACGAATATTGATTTAAGCAACAGTGATCATCATCACCCCAGAAAGCCGACAGTTTACTGTCATCTTCTTCTCCTTCTTTGTTGTTGTTCGTTCTGTCTCATTGCAACTGCGTTTGCAAGGAAGAACATAGTTAATTTTCGTATCTTTTAATCTGTTGTTCTGCAAGTTGTAATCGGAAGAGATTTATATAAAAGTACTTTGTTGGAATCGAGGTAATTAGAGAGCAAACTTGTTTGCGTGAATCTCTGATATCGACTACAACTTCAAGATCCAACAGAGGGTAGACCGAAAAGTTTACGTGAACCCGTGTTTCGTGGCCTCCGTTCCTCCATCTTTTGATCAGCTTCGGGACTAACAATTCGTTAGTTTCAATGAGATATTATCTAGCATTGTTGAATTCCCGCCCCCACCCAATTGGTATCATTGTTTATTTGCTTTCCTTTAGACGAAGTATAACCACAATAGATGTTCTGAATATAGATATAAGACTGACAAATGTTAATGGTTACATTGTGTTGATAAGGAACTTTATGGATACACTGTATCATGTTGATCTCAGCACAACCAAAACATATGGTCAGAACTATTTTTCATACTTCTTTTTTGTTTAGGGTACGTTTGATTGCAAGGTGGAAAATATGTGGAACAAATTAATTTCACGGAATTATTTTCCTAGGAAAAAAATTCCATGGATTTTTTGAAATATTCTCATGGAAAATTTAATTTGGTGTTTGATTGTCATTATTTTCCACGAAAAATATCATTTTTCATGGAAAAAATATATTTTCCTATGGGTTGGGCGTTTCATTTTCCACCATTTTGGAGAAAAAAAAAGAAAAATTATAGTTTTTGGAAAATAATTCCATGGAAAATATAAGCTATGAAACACAATAATTGGTGGAAAATTTATGATGAAAATATTTTCCATGAAAAAAAGTCCAATCAAACACAGCCTTAATGTTTTCTTTGTTGAATTGACGGAAAAGACAACCTCAATGCCGGTATCGGCATGTATTGGCAAGTACAACGGTATCAGTAGGGGCGGTATCGGATGAAGGCATACCAAAATCCATACCATACGACTGATTCGGTATTGTCCGATACTGCAGACTAGGCTTGGAACACGTTAAACTTGACTGCTGATAGGTCTCTTAAGTGAAGGTGAAACTCAAAGGCATAAAATTGCAATATTGCTACTTTTTGGTGCTATACATATTGTTTTATTTTCTGTGTTTTTATTGTTCTGATCTCATTTGCTTGCAAGATGGTACTGACGTATCTTGGTATAGCTCTCTAGCTAAATTTTGGTTGGCACCATAAATTGTAGGATGCAAACTTATACAGTGGTGTACCTAATCAACATGAACGGTTGGTGAAAGAGGTGAAGGATCAATGTGGAAATGAGCGTAGCTCAAGGCACCGACGATCTGTCTCTGTTGTTCGGTATAATAATGCTAACTTGGAGGTATTTGCTCTCTCCAGAGGTTATCATATATTATTCACCCTATATCTTAAAAAGTTTGTGAAGAAACATGGTCATGAGGGTTAAAGTTTTTGCTTTCGAACCTAAGCTTTGTGTTACCCAATTGTTGATCGATCTTTGTCTATGATTTCTATTTTTAGAACCATGCTTAAAAGTAGGTCAAAATATGTTTGCATTGGTTTTGGTTTGGAATGCGGTATTTTATTATTATAATATTTTGATGTTAATGGTGTAGCCCTTAAAAATGTGTTTGACAAGTATTTCCCATCTTTAGAGGAGTACCTGTACTAAAAGAATATATGGAATCTTGGGTTTGTGAGACATTTTTTTCAAATAACAGAATATATTTATTAACTTATGCTAAACAAATCATTTGTTTTACTTGAAAACCTATTATGATTTAATTAAAAAATAATTTGAAACGTACCTTCTTCATTTGAAAGAAATCAATAACTAAGTCTCATTTCAGTGATTTACGATTTTGTTATAATTTTTGCAAGCCTTTCAAAGATAGTGAAGCGTACACATTCGGAATTATTAACCAGATGATTTTGATGATGATTTTGTTGTTAATTGGAAGTCAAATGGTAGTGTTGTGATTGTATAGGCTAGTGATGTGTGCATAATCTCGTGGTCTGGAAGAGAATGAAACTAAGGTGGCCACATCAACAGAAATGAAGCCCAAGTCATGTAGGATTGGACCATGGTAATCAATATTTAGGATCTTTTTTAGTGATATACAACTTCGTGCTAATTGTTGAAAGCCTTCCAGTGAGCAAAGGGATCAAACGAGAAAGAAGTTAAGACTTCAGGTAGCGAAATGAGCACAAGGGTAATGATCGTGATGGTGTTTTGATGGAGTTTGATGAAGATGAATGACTGTTCAATGGGTTCTTTTATTTTACAATGTGTTCCTTTCATTTTGTTACTTTTTGTTAGAGAATTAAAATTCTTGTTAGTTTTGTTGAGTGTTACTTGCTATTCTACTTGTTCACTTGGTTATGTTTTAACATTTTTTTATTGGTTTTAATATGTTATTTGATTTAATTTTTTTACATCACTAATTTATTTATTTATTTGTGTATATTATTATTATTATTATTTTCTTTTTGCGCATCGCTTTGCTCGTGTGCCTTGCAACTCGGACGATATGAATCATTTGTGCCTCAAGAGCGCCTTGCGCCTTTGACTACCTTGGAGCAAAGTGATGTTATACACATCCTTGATTGTCTACAAGTAAAATTCAAAGTGGCGCGGATGACCATAAAACATAATCAAGTAAAATCAAAGTGAAAATTGGATGGATTTCACTCATAGTAAACTTACCTTTGAAAATTTCAGTTTTGTTGTACTTGATACATGTGTTAGGACTATTGAAACCACTTGATTTGATTTGTATATGAACCATTTTTAAATAAAAGGAGTACGAATTTGAAGGATAGTGCTTGAATGACTCGTTTACCGAGTAGATATGTCTAGGGGTGCTAACGAACCAAGCTATTCAAGAGCCGGCTCGAGCTCAACTTGCTGAAAATCTTGTGAGACGAGCTTCTTGAGCTTTTTGAGTTTAAATGAGTGACTTGCGAATATTTTAGAGAGTCAAGCTTGAGCTCAACTTAGGTTCGTTTTAAAGCTCAAGCTTAGCTCGAGCTCTATTTTTCCTTAGAGAGCCGAGCTCGAGTACGTGTGTGCTTGTTCAGAGCTCAGCTTGTTAATACCCTTAGATATGTCTATGCATTTTCTTTATATTTTTCCTTATTTGCCAATTGTTCATTATATTGTAAAAATTGAGAACAATCTTTATTTGAGTGTCAGAGTAGGAAATAATATATATACATTAGATTTTTTGTCTTATGTTGTTTGATTCAAAGCATTCATTTTCTTTGGTGTTTACTCCTGCTTTATTTTGCTTTCTTTGCCAATCAATTAATTAGAAGTTTCAAATAAGTACAAATGTTTCTTTGAATGTCCAAGTAGGAAATAATTTATACATGTTAGATCTTTATTTCTTATTTTCTGACTTCTTTCAGTTTCTTTGGTTTTTACTCCTGCTTTATGTTCATTTGTAAAACTTTGTATTGTTTTGACTTGTGCACTCTCACTATTTCCTTTTTGCCGTCCTGACTATTGGCTTTTCCCTACTCTGACATATTCATCCATCAACAGTGCAGTGCTATGCAATGATTCACTTGCATTTGGTATATTGTGGAGTTGATTTCTTCTAAGCTCATTAGTTTCATTATTCGTGGTGAATACAGAATCACTTGGAAAATTTCCATGGCCTCAGCAAATTGAGTTCAGACAGTGAGCACTTCCAGCAACATTCTTCAAATCGCCAACCAACTTCTGCTCATGTATTGAGAAGGTCAACGAGTCAAAATGATATGTCGCTTTCAGTTGATAACTGCTCGGTATGCATTTTAG
Organism: Iris macrosiphon; assembly: GCA_036927795.1. Lineage (NCBI taxonomy): Eukaryota > Viridiplantae > Streptophyta > Magnoliopsida > Asparagales > Iridaceae > Iris > Iris macrosiphon. The sequence goes on along the minus strand of JAYESA010000020.1, from coordinate 90,745,444 downwards.
TTTTGAACATCTTCTGAGGAAGGGGAGGAAATCATCTGTAATATTTTTTGTGTGTGTGTGTACACAGTGTGTTTAGCTTTATTCATACTTAATTTTTAAAGGAGGAATTTTTTATGTTCTCTTTGTCATTTTCAGAGCCAGTCTTCATCAGTTACTGATGATGAAATACGCAATGGTCGTTCTAATAAAAGTGGGTTGGAGAAGACTATATGTGCAGTTTATTCCACAGAGAAGGTTGCATTGATTTGCATAATTTTTCTATCAGAATAATGTGAAGTCTGAGAACAACTATGTTTGGCTCCATCCATGACACAATATAATTTTTTTCCTTTTTGCACATTTTAGACAGAACACCCAACTGGAGAGGATGATGGACCTGGCTTGTATGAAGCAATGCGAAATGAAGTAAGAAATGCAGTTCAGGAGATTAGGACAGAGTTAGAAAAGGTATTTGCTGGGCATGTGTTGTGTCCGGCTTTACTTATTTCACATGTGAAGTTGCAAACTTACACCGACTATTTCCTTCCTCTCTCCCTTTTTTTTTTTTCTTCTTTTTCATATTTCTGCTGTGCATGTCCTTATTACTGCTAATCTAAACAATCACCATTAGTACTGAAGTTATTGTATTATCTGGTTTATTTGGCAGCATTTGTTTTGTCACTAAAAAATTTAACTATTTGGACAATTTTCTTTTCTTATTCCAAATTGATTTAACCGTATGCAGGTCATGGTAAGAACAGAGCCTTCGTCCTTGGTGAATGATGACATCAGTCAACCTAAAAGTTCAAATTCAATCAATGTTATTGCTGAGATCAGAAGAAACTATACCAATAAACTTGAAGAGGTACAGATGAGTATAATTTGTTTATGATGTTCCTTGTGGGGATTAAGTGTTTTGCAATTTAGTCTTTAGCCTGTAATATAAGACCTATTATTTTATTTCATAATTTGTAAAAGTGTTGGTGTTTCTTTTGAAGTTTTGATTGGTCAATTTTCTTTTAATCAGCATCTATACTAAGATGCATTGGAGAACCTCTCAGATGGAAATTCTTGTGGTACAACAATTTTTGACCATTGAGAGCTATATTATGCTTATTTATACAAAGGGTGATGTTAGGGGAATGAATTGCCAGGGTTGATAATTCCTTAAGTGTCACCAATGGAAAACTTTTTGGTTTTATTATACACTGATTTCTAATCATACATATTGGTAACTATTGTAGTACTTAATGAACAGTATGTTTATATATGAGCGTTCCCGGCAGGGTCCGGGTAGGGTTAATATGTATTCAGCCTTAGCCTCATATATGTGGAGAGGCTTTTTCCTGACTCGAACCCGCATCCTTCATGATGCAAGCAACAATTATTACCGTCGCGCCAGGCGAGACCCTCATCTTTGGCCAACAACTACTAACAGAGAAATAATTTGTTAAGGTTACATCCTTTGTTATTTAGCCATTTATTCTTTTTTTTTTCCTGTATATGTGGTCATCGTTTTCATCATTTATTCTCTTTTGCTTCCTGTATCTGTGGTAAATCATTTTCTGCAAGTATATCTTTGTTCCACATGATCAGGCCTGTATTGTGAAATAGTAACATTGACATGGAAATGCAAGATTAAGTTTTCTCATTTCTTGATGTTAAGTGTTTTTGATAAGATCATAACTAATTTTATTTTAAATTTTCTAGTCAGAGAAGCGGAAGCAGGAATTGTTGGCAGAGTTGGTGGCTGAGGAGCAACGTGGTCAGGAGCTTACTAGTATCGTGAGGGAATTACTTCCTGAACCGACACAAATAGCTGATCAGAAGAGACCATTACGGCCTAGAAGAGTTATTTTCCATACTGTATTCTTTATATTGGATTATACATACTTATTCATGTCACCTTATGTTCTTTTACGTGATATGTTTTCCAGAGGAGCAGAGAAATAACAAGGATGTCAAGACGTTTGACTGAAGAGGCAGAGAGATATTTCGAGGACTTCCTTTCAAATGTTGAAGACACAGATATTTCATCCTTTGAAGGAGAAAGAAGTGATACGAGTTCAACATTGGGAGGTAGTACAAAGTTACGAGATTATGCCGTGCTCAATGCCCTAACCAAAACAAATGATCCTGCATCAGGAACTCCTACAATTCTGGCAAACCCTGACATTCTGCCTACTGAAACCGATGGTGTTCTACTTCCTTGGTTGCAATGGGAGACCAGTAACGATGTCACTCCTTCACCGTCCAAAAGGAAGGAAGGGATGCCAGAGACTTCACCGCAGGTTTGTTGTCTTTCTTTCTGTATCTTATACATTGCATCTTCTTCTTTGTGCGATGAACATGAAAATAGCTTTATCTTATTATGCTATAGAAGATTTCATGATCCTAGTAATGCTTTATAAGGTTCCCTGGTTGTATTATACTCTGGAATTTTTTGCTTTTCCTGGAATTTTCAAGAATTTCAGAAGAAAAAGCAGCATTATTAACTTCATATCTTATCTGATACTTTGACATAGCAATAATAGTTCACCACTCTTTGAAATGGAGTTTTTGAAAAAAAATTATGCTCCATCTTATTATTAATTTTATTAGTATTGAGGGGTTGCCTGACGCGATGGTAAGGCTTGCTGTTTGCATACGAGAGGATATGGTTCAAGTCACGGAAACAGACTCTCCGTATATATTGGGGGGGGGGGGGGGGGTGGCTCTGAGATGCCCTTTTCCATTATTTTATTACTATAATTAGTATTACTATTGATGGTAAGTGGAATATATTGAAAGATAAGTAAGCAAGAAATGCATTTGCGAGGAATTGGAGGAATGGTATCAATTGAGGATAATATGCGACAAAATCTTCCTTTGAACAAGTACAAGGACCAACAGATGTACTAGTTAAGTGGTTATGATTGAATAGGCATTCATTAAAAGAGGCCTTAGAACTAGGGGTAGACCTACACGAGGCATTTGTTAATTTAAAGAGGAGATGACCCTTAAAAAGAGAAGAAAATGATTCATGTTACAAGCCCCAAATTTTGGGATAAAGGTTTTGCATTAGAACACTATAATAGTAAGTAGAGAAATAATTTCTTCTTCCTTCAATTAGAATCATATTAGTGCCCCTTTCAACCTCTCTTTTTCTTTACATTAGTACAACTGCTAACATCATAGAAAAGTTATCGCATATCTAAATCCAGTTGAAGAGCACGGTCTACGAGGATTTTCAAAATGCAGATGAGTGGTTGTCGGTTGGGCAAAACTACTTAAGAGTATTTTCAAAATCTAGTTGGAGAGCATGAACCTGCTTGGTCATGTATCCATCATCCTTTGTTTAGTAGAAGTAGATAGCTCTCAACTATTCTCACAACGGTAATCTAGATCCGGAGTTTTTCAATGAGCTCTTGATTCATAGACATAAATTAATACAAGAGTAAATGGGTTGTTTCAGTCTTGGAAGATGGAAATAGATGCAATAGAGAAAGTAGGGTTTTTGGAGGGTAATCCCAATAGTTCCCCGAGTGGCGTATCAATGATCGACACTAGTGAGGTTTCACGTCAATCAAGCCCAAATATAATCATTGGTTATGTAGGATAAAAGATATAAATCTCAAAACATCACCTAGTGAGAATTTCGGTGATCTGTGCTCACCAACAAAGTCAAACTAGCCAATAGGGCTTTCTAATGGCTGGACCAATATATAGGTGCGTATCTTCGCTGGTGAGATCAATTATACTGTAGAGCCTTTATAAGAGAGTGGTGTGCCTGCCAAGAGAGAAAAGTAGGGTTTTGGAGGGTAACCCTAATAGTTCTCTGAGTGGCTAATATATAATCAACCCTAGTGAGGTTTCAAGTCTATCAAGTCCAAATAAAACATTGGTTATATATGATAAAAAATACAAGTCTCGAAACATCACCTCGGTGAGAATTCCGGTGATCTAAGCGAATATGCTCACCAACAAAGTCAAACTAGCTAATGAGGCTTTCTAATGTCTGGACCAAGATATAGGCAAGTAGAATATGCTCACCAACAAACTAGCTAACGAGGCTTTCTAATGGCTGGACCAAGATATAGGCAAGTATCTTTGCTGGTGAGATCAATTATACTCTAGTATCTTTGCTGGCGAACCCCACGACCATCAGAGCTGTGGTTTGCGGCAGCCCCTGCGATCCTAAAAAACCTGCGACATATACGAAAAATTAACCCAGCAGTTTAATGTAAGGATAGATAGGTAGTCCGCGGCACACGTGGAGGTGTACTTCGCACAAATGGCGTAAGGCTGTGGAGGAAGTTCCGCAACGTGCAAATCCCTAAGGGTTTCACAATATAGGAAATCTTCGTTTCTTGCGGTATCTGCAGGAGACAAGTCTTGCGACGAAACACACGGATTACAGATCATGCGGTATACGCATAAGCAAGTTTCGGAGATGGCGAACGTAACTGCTAAGAAAAGCCCGCAACACACAAGTCCTCAAGGGTCTTGTGACATACGAGGCTTCCAGCTCTGCTTAATGGAAAACGGAAGAATCCCGCAGAACTCGAAGGAAATCCTTAAAAGGATACCTCAAAATCAGCGGGAAGCAACCAAAACCCCCACGTTTGGTTCACAAAATCATGGCATTGGAAAAGTTAAGTTATTTCTTTCCTATGTTTGGATGCATGAAGGAAAGGAAAGTGATTCCCAAAGGAAAGGATAATATGGGAGAAAATGGTCCCCCCCCCATCCAAGGAATCACTTTCCCACACTAATGATTCACTTTTTCTCCTAATTTTTTTGGCCTTTCCAAACACCGGAAAGAAAAATTGATAGGAATAACAATTTCCCAAAGGAAAGAAAATGGTAAGGAATTGCTTTCCTTTCCTTTCTTTTCCGCGAACCAAACGAGACTCTAGGGTTTTCGTGGGTCTTCTTTCTCAATATGCAGACCCCGAAGGTCTAATTACCACTCCAAAGGGCAGGTTGATCAAACGCTATCAAGGGGGCCGCAACCCCCATCGAAAGGAGACTGAGGCTATTCGAGTTAAGGAAAGAAAATCTCACGAGCAGTTTGGCGTTGTGTCGCCGCAACATTCACTCAAGGATGTCGGGGTCATCAACAGTTGCATTCTTCGCCACCTTCTTACCCTTTGCATTCGCAGATTTAGACGCCATTGACTGAAGATCGGAGGAGAGGAAGATGGAGAAATCTCAATTTCTTTTTGAAAAAGGAGATAGATGAAAGGAGAGAGAGAGAGAGAGAGTAGAAACTCTCCCATAGACTGTTAAGTTATTCCGAATTTCAAGGGAATTCGAACAATCATTAAAGCTTTACAATTGTCGGCTTTGCAACATGTGTCGGCTTTGCAGCATGAGCTTTCAGAGGCGACCTTCAGACCCAACGTCGAGGTAAACTAGACACTTTGCTTCCACGACAAGATGCTTATATATGAGTCTGCATAATGACTGGCCAAGCTTGTCCTGCGACGCTCTGCGAAAGCTGAAGGTGGTGCGTTGCCGCGACAGCCGCCAAAAACCCAGTCCCGCAACAACCTCCTCATAGACAATGTCGCAACTCGATCAACATTGTAGTGTTCTAAAATTCCACTGCACCTTCGGAGGCTCGATTTTGCATTGGCATATCAACACATGCTTATGCGGCTTAATACGATTTGATGACGTGGCAGTCCACTTCATGACAACCAAAATCTGATGGTCTATTTAATGTTGAATTGAGTCAATGTGCGGTCCTCAAGGGTGCAACTTGTGAGGAGGAATTCAAAGCGGTCAGACCGTAGGACTAGCTGATATTGAATGCCATCGAATTTCAAGGAAATTTGCTCTCCTCTTGTTGCACTATAAATAACTCATCAGAAGTTGACCAAAGCAAAGAGAAAACATCCTCACCATGAGTTATCTAAGGAGTTGGCTCTTCTCGGCTACCCACTCGAAGGAACAAGCAGCCGCTCAGCGATTGCATCAACTTTTGCGATGGCTTAGTCAGTGTGCGGTCCTCAAGGGTGCAACTTGTGAGGAGGAATTCAAAGCGGTCAGATCGCAGGACTAGTTGACACTGAATGCCATCGAGTTTCAAGGCAATTTGCTCTCCTCTTGTTGCACTATAAATAACTCATCAGAAGTTGACCAAAGCAAAGAAAAAACATCCTTACCATTGTTCGCCATTAAATTCGAAAGTCTTTAAGAAATAACTTGATTTAATAAACAAACTAAAGAGAGTACAGAGAGGAGTCCTAAACAGACAATCTAAGTGCAAATTTTGTGTTCTGGGGGTGACGATGGAGGGTTAGGAGTATAGCAACTCTCTTTACTCCGTGGACGATTCGATGCGAAGCTCTTCTCTCTTGCTCGAGTGTAGATTCACAGATAGCCCTTCTGTATGGGTGTGATACCCTACTATTTATAGTCATCCCCGGATGCGCATATGTTGGGCCGCATGGATGCTGGAGGGTGCCACATTTTCCTTCTTAACAGGGTACAACTGTAACCGTGAGCAGGCCATGCTGCCACGCGGGCGCTTGTTAGGATTTTTGGTTGCTGAAGATCTGGGTGGTTCTCGTTCTTGTGGGTGTGACTTGGTCAGCTTGACACATAGTCCGCACTTGGTTGGAGAGAATCACTTTTGACGTAACAACAAGATTTGGTCTTCATGGAGTTTGAAACCCATGTGGCCAGAGATGCATGGGACACATGGAGTCTGGGACGCGTGGAGCCAGAGACGCATGGACCGCATGGAGTCTGGGACGTGTGGAGTCAGAGACGCATGGACTGCATGGAGTCTGGGATGCATGGGACCAGAGAAAAACGGAACCGCTTGGAGTCTGTGACGCATGGGGCCAGAGACGCATGAGACGCATGGGGCCAAAGATGCATGGACCACATGGGGTCTGGGACGTATGGGACCAGTTGTGTTGTACACGTGGCGCTACACATCCATCGAGAGTGAAGTTCTGTGCTGACGTGAGACTTCTGTCATTTAGTGTGTTCACATCTTTTGAGAAAGTCAGAAAATCCTTTTCGTCAGGATTCTGTGTCAGAGATGATCCTGCTGACGGGACGCCACGTTAGGTCTTTCTGCGGCTAAGCTGCTTTGGCTGATTGGGGACGTATGGATGTCGCATTTGTTGTAACATCCCGTTCCGCGCAAGCAGAATGCCGATTCAAACGACAAAAGTATAATGTCCCGACCCGCTTTGCTTCAGCGAGAATACTCGTTTGAGGCAAGAGGATTTCCAGACTTGGCCCTTCAGGGATTCCGGCTTAGGCTTTCAGAGGCTTGCTCGGAGTATCGCTCGACCGAGGCGAATCATCGCTAAGGTGGGTGGCTACGATGAACTTGTCTTTGCTTAGCCAGTACACTTAAAATATCGATGTTTCATACTAGTCGCTAGGTGAATCACCCCCTGCATGCTAATAAGAACACAACGCACCTAGCTAAGGGAATAATCCCAACTTGTACTGCTTGTGTTAGAACATGGAAATGAAACATTGTTAATATTTAGACCCTCGCATGCTACCCTTGCCTTGTGCAACTAGACCCCGTTGTGCCCCGAATAAGAACGATATTTGTAAACTCAGTAGTGTACTGTTCATGTGCTACACTGCACGACCCTAGATCATGTCGCTCGGGAAGTTCCTTTACGGTTTCACTCCTCAGCTTACCTTCGGGCTCGAGCCAACGTGAATGCTTAAGTTTTCTTAAGAATGCAACATTTGCTTGCTTACATGTTAACTTATATTGTTGCCTCGTTTCAATGCTTATCACATAAACTATGCCTCAATTATGTAACACTGTGCATGTCATGCATTCATCTAGTTCTCCTCGGAAGACTATCTAATAGTCGTTCCATGCAAGTATGAACCTGAAAGTATCCGAGACCGTTAGGTCACCAAGGCAGTCCCCGAACCAGGGGAATGCATCAAGGCAAGTGGATCACTGATTGAAGATTATGCCAAGTATGCATCGGAACGAGAATCATGTCATGCAAGAATACAAGAATCACAGCTCGCGGAGCAAATCTCGTTCAGAACAAGAACCATGGATTATCAAGTTGTGTGAAAATATAATGACCCAGGAATTTGCATGTCGCGGACAACTTGGAAACAAGGTCAATTGGTTCCTGCGGACGGTCGCTGGGGCATTGGCACCGATCCAATCAGGACGGAACTCCATAATAGTCGCATGTTTAACGGGATGAATGGCCTGCAATGTCCATGTTCATTGCATTGCATGTCATTTCATCCTTGTACTATAACCGTCCTTTATGGCTATGCCAGCGATTCATGTTCATATAGTTAAGTCATCCTCGCTTAGCGACTATCTGCGTGTTAGTTATTGCATCGCATCAGAATATCAGAACACCTGAACGATCATGGATATAAGATACTTGTACACCAAATTGAACACTTCAACATCTTTTGCAACACCCGATATAACCTGTATACTCGTGCACCCAAATCACAATCTCGTTCATGACACTCAGTGTTTGCATATGCTATTGCCATTGGATTCCATAATAAATATGCTCGTGCTTGAATTAACTTGGTTTGCCTTGGATAGGGAAGGACAAAATGTAAGTTGGTAAGTCTCGCCGTGTTTCCTCTTATATCGCACGACGTACTGCCACACGAGATAGGCTATTCAACATTGCCATGAAACTGATCCTAAGGCAACTAGAAAGACAACATAATAGATGGTGCACAGAACCTATATTACGTGTTTGGATTTGTAGAGCGGGCGAGTAGCCTCCCCACCAGTGTATTCATGTACTGATAATCCACCAGATTGTTTACAGGGTGCGGGAGAACCTCGTTTGGTGCGGATGCCTCCTTCGTGCGTGCTAAGGCGTGGAGTTCTCTCTGAAGCCTTGGAGCGTTGCGTCCGGAACTGAAGCAATATACAAGACATAATGTTGGAACATCGCCTGTACTTCATTCCACAATTGTAGCCACTTGGCACGCTTTTACTGTTTCAGATAGAGGCTTTAGCGACTTGTAATCTCGGCTATACGCCGCCTGTAACACTTGTTTATATCAATAAGGAGTTTGTTTTAAATTCTATACTTGTATTATTCAATGCTTCCGCTATCGACGACTCAGTGAACTTGTTACCAATCGCATATGCGTTTAAAATTTCACTGCACTCGGACAATCTGTGCGACTCTGTGGCTTAGACCTCTTACCACCAGCCAACGAACCACGGCCTTGCACGGGCGCGGCTCACGCTCGTGCGGCATCACGCCCAGATGGGTCAAGCGATCGTCCCGCGAGAACGCTGGTGCGGTAATTCTCGCCTAGAGGGGATGGCCGATTAGCGTGCGGGAGATCGGGGCGTGACACATTGGTATCAGAGCTTGGCTATACGCCTTTGGACTTCATTTCGATTTTCTCAGTTTCGAAAGCTCGTTCGTGGGTTATGTGCACACTCTCTCTCAATGTCCCAAACGGAATGTTCCAACAATGAGTCTAAATACTTTCGAAAAAGTGCATGTGAATGATATGATTGCTTGTACAAAATTGTGATGCTAGGACCTTTGTGCCAACCTGTGCTAGACCCTTTGGGATTAGACTCGTGCTAGAATTGCGACTTATGTGCAAACCCAAATTGCCTATACGTGTTTGCCCAACTAGTTAGTACGAAATCGAATATTGCCTGAACGGTTAGCTTCGCACACAGCCTTTCGGCTAAGTTGTGCAGAGTATCGCGCGCCAAGACCCTTTGGTGCAAGCTAAGTTAAAACGAAATGGGATATCGTTCAGGAAAGTCAGACTTAGAATATCAACCAATAGAACATTCTCGGATTTATCGCTTAGGCGAATATAGAGAATCGTACTTGAAATTTGGGACATAGCTCGAACGGTATTTCATGTCGGAAGATACAAATCTATTGAGGATTTGATTGGATGACTAAATTCCGAGTGGTGTATGGATCGCTTAGAAACGTTCAAACGGATTCATAGGTTTCGTGCGATAGTCGGATTGAACGAATTAAGGAATGTCTCGAATAAATGATAAAGGTTTATATCAAATATGGATTCACGAAATTGGAAATTTATATCTCGGTTAGAAAACTTGTTGGAAACTTGAAGATTGTGCGAGCGATTACGGATTGAAACAAATGAATTAAACTTGAATATAATATCGCTCGAATAGAAGTTAGTCCGAGAAAGATTTGGCTTGGAGTTCGGAAGAACGATCTTGAAATCAAGTTTGAAACGATAACTCTCGAAATCAGTCCCAACGAGAACGGTTATCCTGCGGGAGCGCTGGCGTGGTGATCTCATGTACGACGGGGATGATCGAACTCACGGGAACATGTTCGGTGATTATTCCAAACGAACTCGATGAATGAAACGTATAAAAAAATAAAAATGGAATAGACTTTGGCTTAAATTGAACTTAGTTCTTGAGGAATGCTATAGGTAGACTATAGATTTACCGAACGGTAGCATTGAAGTTGGATGATTTTACTAGACGAATAATAATCACTACATGAACGGACTTGACTCGATGGATATGCAACTGGGATAGAGTAAAATATTAAGGTGTCTCGATCGTGTCGAAGATAACTATAACGTTCAAACGTTCTTGTCTTATGCGAGCGTAACTCTATGCCCGTACATGCGTCACGTCCGGATTAGGACGATTTTTCAGCGGGAGCGTTGGCGTGGTGATTTCACGTCCAACGAGGGTGATCGAACTTGCGGGAGACCGGAGCGTGACAACTAATGGATCGTGACTTTTGGTTCGACACGATAAGACGAATTTGAAATGCAAGTGATCGAAAATGTTTCGATGGATAAGTTAGCCTAGAACCTGAAATAAATCACGCTTGATGGTTTCGTGAATGGATACATTAATCAGGTTGGACGACTTGAAGTTATAAATAAAGGTTTAGAATCAAATCTTGGCTTGGTGGACTTGGAATGGATAGAGATTCTATCAAAACATGTTTGGAGAGATAGACTATGCAAATCACTAGGCTTGTCCTGCATTCTGAATATACCAGGGATTTGACTGAACGAACTCGTCCCCTGTGCAAACGAACATGTTATTGAGAGTAGAAAAAAATTTGTGCTCGATGTTTAGAAATCTGAGTTAAACGAGCTTGGGTAGAATACCCTATGCAAATGAACAATGGTTTGACCCTAGGAATTGGGGCTAGCATCGTACGGCGAATTTGCACGATGAATCACATGCTTAAACTTGTACCTATAACCTTGTGAGCTGACCTAGTAATTAGGCAGACGACCTTGTGCCGAGTGAATGAACCAGAGTAACTGACTTTAACCTATTGCATGAACAAGCTATAGAACTAAGGCAACAAGACTTAGGGTTAGACTTGTGAACGATAATGTGTGCTAGGTTTGACCCGAACAAAAGAACGCTAGTCGGTTAACCGAATAGATCGTGCTTAACGATTTGCAAATATTTGGTTGGAATGGAAAATAGCTTGGATTTGATTGACCCTATCGGAAGTATTCTTGTGATTCAATAAACGAGAACCTTTCAGATTTTCGCAAAGTAGCTTGTCCGATTTCACTGTCTCTAAGTTTGATTGAATGCATATGTTTGAGGGACGCCTTGAACGTGTGCACGATCCAAGACTCAATGATATGTGAAACTCGAGTGCTAAGACTTCGCTATCGCCAAGTTGGTTGACATTCATATATTTGAAGGACGCTTCGAATATGTGCACGATCCAGACTCGCGATATGCTGATCTCAAATGCTAATGCAAGTGAATATCCACCTGAACAAGTATAACGACTTGTATAAGTTTGTCTCTGCCCTAGATCATCATCTTTGATGGATAGAAACGTAACCTGCGTTAAGCAAACATGTCCTGCGCTAAGGTGCAAATGAGACTGACTCAGCATACACGCGACACGGCGTAAGGATCGAGTAGGAGATTATGTTCAAATGGATTTAGTGGTACCGATTGCTACGCTTGGAATAGATTCGATAATGCGATAGAACGACCTGCGCTTAGTAAGTCTCGAGGACGAGACTTTTTTTGAGTGGTGTATAATGTAACACTCCATTCCGCGCAAGCGGACTGCCGATTCAAACGGCAAAAGTGTAATATCCCGACCCGCTTTGCTTCAGCGTGAATACTCGTTTGAGGCAAGATGATTTCCAGACTTGGCCCTTCAGGGATTCCGGCTTAGGCTTTCAGAGGCTTGCTCTGAGTATCCCTCGACCGAGGCGAATCATCGCTAAGGTGGGTGGCTACGATGAACTTGTCTTTGCTTAGCCAACACACTTAAAATATGGATGTTTCATGCTAGTCGCTAGGTGAATCACCCCACGCATGCTAATAAGAACACAACACACCTAGCTAAGGGAATAATCCCAACTTGTACTGCTTGTGTTAGAACATGAAAATGAAACATTGTTAATATTCAGACCCTCACATGCTACCCTTGCCTTGTGCAGCTAGACCCCGTTGTGCCCGAGTAAGAACGATATATGTAAACTCAGTAGTGCATTGTTCATTTGCTACACTGCACGACCCTAGATTATGTCGCTTGGAAAGTTCTTTTACGGTTTCACTCATCGGCTTACCTTCGGGCCCGAGCCAACGTGAATGCTTAAGTTTTCTTATGAATGCAATGTTTGCTTGCTTACATGTTAACTTATATTTTTGCCTCATTTCAATGCTTGTCGCATAAACTATGCCTCAATTATGTAACACTGTGCATGTCATGCATTCATCTAGTTCTCCTCGGAAGACTATCTAATAGTCGTTCCGTGCAGTATGAACCTGAAAGTATCCGGGACCGTTAGGTCACCAAGGCAGTTCCCGAACCAGGGGAATGTATCAAGGCAAGTGGATTACTGATTGAGGATTATGGCAAGTATGCATCGGAATGATAATCATATCAAGTTACCTCTGAACGAGAATCATGTCAAGCAAGAATGCAAGAATCACAGCTCGCGGAGCAAATCTCGTTCAGAACAAGAACCATGGATTATCAAGTCAAGTTGTGTGAAAATAGAATGACGCAGGAATTTGCATGTCGCGGACAACTTGGAAACAAGGTCAATTGGTTCCTGCGGACGGTCGCTGAGGCACTGGCACCGATCCGATCCGGACGGAATTCCATGATAGTCGCATGTTTAACGGGACGAATGGCTTGCAATGTCCATGTTCATTGTATTGCATGTCATTTCATCCTTGTACTATAATCCCGTCCTTTATGGCTATGCCACCGACTTATGTTCATATAGTTAAGTCATCCTCGCTTAGCGGCTATCCGCGTGCGAGTCATTGCATCGCATCAGAATATCAGAACACCTGAACGATCATGGATATAAGATACTTGTACACAAAATTGAACACTTCAACATCTTTTGCAACACCCGATATAACCTGTATACTTGTGCACCCAAATCACAATCTCGTTTACGACACTCAGTGTTTGCATATGCTATTGCCATTGGATTCTATAATAAATATGCTCGTGCTTGAATTAACTTGGTTTGCCTTGGACAGGGAAGGACAAATGGTAAGTTGGTAAGTCTCGCCGTGTTCCCTCTTATATCGCACGACACTGCCACACGAGATAGGCTATTCAACATTGCCATGAAACTGATCCTAAGACAACTAGAAAGACAACATAATAGATGGTGCACGGAATCTATATTACGTGTTTGGATTTGTAGAGCGGACGAGTAGCCTCCCCACCAGTGCATTCATGTACTGATAATCCACCAGATTTGTTTGCAGGGTGCGGGAGAATCTCGTTTGGTGCAGATGCCTACTTCGTGCGTGCTAAGACGTGGTGTTCACTCTGAAGCCTTGGAGCGTTGCGTCCGTAACTGAAGCACATATACAAGACATAATGTTGGAGCATCGTTTGTACATTATTCCACAATTGTAGCCACTTGGCACGCTTTTACTGTTTCAGAGAGAGGCTTGAACGACTTGTAATCTCGGCTATACGCCGTCTGTAACACTTGTTTATATCAATAAGGAGTTTATTTTAAATTCTATACTTGTATTATTCAATGCTTCCGCTATCGACGACTCAGTGAACTTGTTACCAATCGCCTATGCGTTTAAAATTTTGCTGCACTCGGACAATCTGTGCGACTCTGTGGCTTAGACCTCTTACCATCAGCCAACGAACCACGGCCTTGCACGGACGCGGCTCACGCTCGTGCGACATCACGTCCAGATGGGTCAAGCGATCGTCCCGCGGGAGCGCTGACGCGGTGATTCTCGCCTAGCGGGGACGACCGATTAGCCTGCGGAAGATCGGGACGTGACATTTGTTTGGGTCGCAGGGTGACTCTGCGGCCTGATTTGAGCCTCCTTTTGGGGGCGCATGGCTGTTGGCTTGTTTGGGCCGTAGGGAGACTCTGCGGCATGATCTCTTCTGAGTTTTCGTTTTTGGGGCGCATGGTCACATGGATGCATATTTTTCATTCTTCTACAACCATGAGTTATCTAAGGAGTTGGCTCTTCTCGGTTACCCACTCGAAGGCACAAGCAGCCGCTTAGCGATCTCATCAGCCTTTGCGATGGCTCGAGCGGACTTCAACCGACCTTAACGACTATAATGCTTGTGCTCGAAGGATTAATTCACATAGTACTACGTCAAACGGCTATGGTTACGCCAAGTGCAACGTCAGACAACTGTGTCAAACACTGCGTCGAATGACTATGACAGAGGCTACAACCAACTCAGTGGCCTGCGTGCGGGTCACACACTGTTACTATAACTCCCTAGTGGTAGATGCTATTAATGGCTTGAGATCCATGGAGAAGGAAGCCCACGTCAGAGTTCAGAGTATTTTAGAATATGTTACAAAGAGATAGATTCTCGAAAACTTTGAAGAGGATCTTGTTGGTACTAAAAAAGAGCCCAAGTGCAAAGAGATGCAGCCGCGACAAAATAGGTTGCCGTGGAGGAGCACCGCAGTCAGAGCCTGTTGTATCAACAAGACTGTGAAGTTGCTCTCACCTCCAGTAGCAACATCTGCTGCGACATCACCCCTGACTTACCAATTCCCGTGGGGCAGCGAATATTTGTCGCCAAACTAGTAAATCGGCGGCTCGGCAATCTTGCTGCTGTGATCGCCTAAAAGCCAAGCCAAAAATCTGATGCTGTCCTCATGGTACGATATCTGACACTACTCTAGACAGTCTCTATCAAAGTTGCAACTCCCGTGGCAGCTCGTCAACAATGAGGCCCACTTTGCTGCTTCCGTGGGATAAGCCAATCTGGCTAGACAGCTCCCTCGTGACGGTTTGGTTAGCCAATTCCTGTGGAAGTCAATCTCAAGAGATCAACTTCCGCGACAAACCGACAACAGCTCTCCAGAAGCCCCTTGGCAGTTCACCAACAACATACCGTGCGACTTGGTCACCACTACATTTCAAGTGACTCGTCCCAGCTTCGAGATATCACCTGCGGCAGTTCACTAGCATCACCCGCGATAGTTCACTAGCATCGCATCTTTTTCTCGCGACGCTTTAAAGCCACTTTTGCGGCAGTTTATAGCCGCACTGCATCACGCTTGACTGAGTCAATAGTCGTGGCACCCCTACGATCGAAGTGGTTTGCCAACCCCACTACATGTGCACCTTGTGCCTCTGCTACCCGCTGAGTGGAAGGGACACTTAGGCCATTGTGGCCTTAACTCCCGTGAATATGGCTAAGGTGGCTAAGTTACTGCGGGAGTGACGTAGATCGTGTGCCACTCCCCGCGTGGCTTTTCTGCGGCCGTGGGACCAATGAATAATAGTGCAAACCATTTAAGGGCATTCCCTTACACAACTATAAATAGCTTGCGCTTTGGCTATTTCGAGGACGTCTAATTCCATACTCTACAGAGCAGTGATAATTCTCGAGAGCATCAGAGCATCTCCTTCCCTAGCTTCAGAGCAAGTTAGTTCGGATCGACAACGGAGCACAATGATTGCACGCTGATTAAGCTTCCCTCGACACACTTCCCCAGATTCTCTGTAATTGAGTGTTCGTTTAGTAGAGCTCACTGGAGAGTTGTAATCAATTTGTAAGCAGTTCAATACAAAAACAATTTTCCTTGTCAATATCTTGTATTTTATTTTCGTAGAGGACAATAAGCAGATGCGGCCGATGTAGCTACTATGGGAAGAAATATTTTCGAGGTAGCGGGAATCGGTTTGACGAAGACTAAGATTATCAGCGTGGCAGTTATGAAGAGGTCTATATGAGAGAAGATACGACTTTAAATTTAAGGTCAATGTTCCGGTGTTTTATGGAGATCTCTGTAATTGGTTGTCGGAGATGAATGATTCTTTGATTACATAGAGATCTCGGTGGACAAGAAAGTAAATTTAGTGGCTTTCCGATTGAAGTTAGGAGCATCAACTTGGTGGGATAGGCTGTAAGATGAGCGTAAACGGAAAGAGAAGAGACACATCACCTCTTGGAAGAAGATGCAAAAGAAGTTGAAGGTGCACGTCCTAACTGATGACTACAAGCTATACCTTTGCAATCAATACCAAAAATATGCACAAGGGAAAATAAGCATCAATGAGTATACTATGGAGTATTTGTATCTTGTTGAGCGGAACCATCTTGACGAGACCAAAGAACAAGTATCTTTTTTCATGGATATGCTTAAACCAACAATTCAAGATAGGATCGGAGTTCAGTGCATACCTCACCCAAGAGAGGCCAGGAATTTAGGCTTGCAGGTTGAGCAATTGTTGTAAGAGAAGGGGAACTTCATTGACAAATCGAGATAAAACTTGAGGTGGTGGATCGGCCAAAAATCGGAAGAAGCACTGAAGAGCAAAGGCGATAGAGAAGATGGTGGAAAATAAATCCATAGAGGCGACTACCTGATCCAGCAACCTGTATGCCAAAGCCATCCTTAGTAAGTGTTTTAAGTGCAATCGGTTGGGTCACCACTTAAGTAATTGTCCACGAAGGAAGCAATTGGCTTACACAAAACGAGGAGGATGATGGAAATATCAATTGCGTTCCCGGCAAATTCGTAGAGGAAGAGGCATTCCTTGGCTTAATATGGAAGATTATGTTGACCCCAAGTCATGAGGATTTTCCCAAAGGAACAAGCTTTTCCGAATCTGATATAGTCAATGGTAAATGGTTTGGGGTTGTGGTCGACAATGACACCCAAGAGAACATCGCCAATCAACAATTGGTCGAGGATGTAGGGTTGACACTAGGGAAGCACTTGGAGCCGTACTCCATGGAGTGGGTTCAGGACGTACCAAGCGTCAGGGTGACTGAACGATGTCATATTCCCTTCTCCATTAATGCATATAGAGACGTTTGTTGCAACGTGGTGGACGAGCTTGACATTTGCCATATGTTGTTTGGAAGACCGTGTCAAGTCAATCTTTGTGCAGAGCACGGTGGGTGTGCCAACAATATCGGCAGGTGAAGATGGGGCGAAGTATACACCTATGCATTCAAAGATGAATACTCGAACCAAATCTTTATAATAGGAGGAGAATGCTTTTCTTTATGCACGAGTCTCTATCAAGGTAGCAGAAGTAGTCTCTAAGGAGGCCTATGAGGTAACACCGTGCATGACTTGGTAGCGAAGGAAGGCATAAATACCGAAGAGTCAACGGAAGAAGCGATTTCATTGAGGTATAACCAATACTCGACGAGTTTTGCAACGATCTATCAGTAGAGTAGAGGACTACCAACCATGTGTACATAACATTATTCTTGTCCTTGAGACGGATTTATCGAGCATACCATATTGCCCAATGGTCCCATTGGAGGACAAGTTTCTTGGAAAAACAACAGAGGACTTGAAGGAGACTTGGCACATAAAGAGGTTTTGGATGGGTCGGAGAAGAGCACGACATCAAATAATTTAGTGGACTAAGTCCATAAAGTTAACGAGGTTCATAAGCACCGCAGAAGGCGAGCACGATATGGAACAAATTGCTAGAGTTTTCATGCAAGCACCTTAAGCTCAACGTTTCCAATGTTGTTGGTGATATCATGGTGGAAGGCGATGATATTAATTTGGCACTTGACCCAAACGGTGACACAAGAACTTATGTCGAGTTCTCTACAACAGAAGAGGTTCTACAAGAGAAGGGGTTTGGCGCATACACTATAATGGGCCCAATCTAAATTTGGATCTATGAATGATATTCCGCTGACATACTACTAATATGCTTATTGGAAAGATTCTTGGTGCAAAAACATTCTGGAAATTTTAGAGATTCTTGGTGTAAAAATATTCTGTAAAATTTGATATAGTGGTAACATACTGCTGGTGTGTTGGTTCAAGGTAGATGAGTAGAAATTAGGTTCTGAAAGGCATGATTTGGATGGCTAATTTCATATATTTTGTAATTTTCTTTCTTTGTTTAGGCATATATTTTAGGGATTATTTTCTTAGGCTCTAAGCAACTTATTTGTTATAAATAGGAGCTTGTAGTAGAAGGAGATGTTGAATATTATTGATTTCTTATTGAGTTTGAGTGTATTTCTTGTTGATTTTTATATTTGAGGATTGGGTGTTTAGTCCTAGTTATCTTGGGTCATTGGCGTTCAACGATTGACATTTCCACGTTGTGTCAAAAATGGTAACATGTATAAGAGCAAGTTTTGAAAGGTGGTGCTCAATTCTTTTCTTTCTTGGTTGGGGAGATGGAGGGACTTCAGGATAACACAATAAATATCAAGGTTAAAATCTGCAAGACATGTGAAAAAAAAAGCTTAGTAGTGTTGAAGATTAGATTAGTTATTTTATTTTTATGCATTTGTTGGTTGATGGATTTTTCTTTTCTAGCTAGGGTTAATAATGTCATTTCACAAGAATTGTATTTCCTATAAATATTGGCTAAGTGCCCTAATAAAAGTTTAATCCTATTCAAGCACAATGTAGCCTCTACTTTCTTTATGGTACGAGAGTTCTATGTTCTCGTCCTATGAACTTTCCTCTTCTTCTCCTTTCTAACTTTAGTTGCCGCCATCATTGTTTTTTCCAATCCAAACCGCAACTACTATTAATTTTTCTGATCTGAGCTGGGACTACTATTATCATCCTCCGTAACCACCACAACTATCGTGTCTACTCAACCGACCACCACAACCCGGAGAATCGTTCGTAGATCTCCACCGTGTGTCCACATCTCAATCATCACCTTGCCAACAATATGCCATCTCGACAGATATTTATGCAGTTAAAGCATAAAGCGGTAGCAAAGTGCTCAAGTACTACTTTTTGACTAGTCTGGACTAGTCAAAAAATGGATCCTCATTTTTAATAGCAATGTTCTAAATTTTGCTAGGCGGAATCGGTGCATCGGAGGGCCGCCTAGCGCATAAGCCGCCTAGGTGTCTAACTATTTTTTTAATATGTATAAATGTAAATAGTTTGTATGTATTATAATGATACAAAAGCTTATGTGTTCTTGTGGCTAGCGGGCTGTGCTTAAGTTGTTGTAGTTGTGGGTGGTTAAGAGTTCGAATCCTATCAAATAATTCTTTTTTTTTAGTTTTTTTTTCTTACCTAACCTTAAAATAAAAGGGGAGGAGAGGAGAGAGAGTCTCCCATCTCCATGCCCTCTGTCTTCTCTCCTCTCCATCTCATACGACATGCCTCCGCAACAACAACACAACAACAACAACAACAACAACATGTAAGTGCAATTTGTATTTTTTTAGAAATTTCAAATATGATTTTTTTTGAAAATTTTCAAAAATAATTCGGCCGAACAGTCCGCCTAAGGTTGCCTAGGGCCAAAACCCGCTTAGGACCGCCGCCTAGGGGATTTTCGGTGTAGTCGACGACCCCTAGAGCCTAGGTGCCGTCTAGGCCAAAATTTAGAACACTGTTTAATAGTAGTACTAATTCTACATTATATTATCTAGTGATATTAATAAAGTAAACTAATACAAAATCGTGTCAATAGGAAAAAGAGTTTCACAAATTACCTCATTATGTCTATAATCATACTAATGAAAAAAGCAAAAAGTTTCACACCAACATCAAACCATGTCTATGATAATAAAAAGTTTCATACACCAACAACAAACCATGTCCATAGTACTCCATATCAATAGCTTCGTACGAAAACTCCCTTCTCTTTCTTGTTCTTTTATTCTTCTTCTTTCTCGTTCTTTCTTTCTCTTTCAATTTGGTATGAATTTGGATTAAATTTCAGACTTCTAAGCGGTAAAAAGAAATAAATTATTTTGGGCTTATAAAATAAACTAACCTTTTTTTGTAAAATCATTTTTTTGGCAATTTACAATGGTTAAAAAATGTCACAAATTGATAACTACTCGACGCTTTTAAAGGGCTGAATTTTATGAAAAATTAGACAGTGCTACAACGTCTGTGGACTACTGCTTTATCTGTATACCGCTTTAACTGTATAGACATCTTCACTACAGTTCTCGAACTGGCAAACCCGACCTTTTGCCATCATTGCTGCTCCAGCCTCGTCCATGCTTGACTCCTTCCAGCTCTCATGCCATATATCCAGATCCCTTAAACCCGTCGTCTTCATCTCGATCAAAACACCCACTAATATCGAACTTCCAGATAAAAGAACAAGAAAGAAATTTAATCCAAATTTCTTGTAAATTATTGTTAGATAGGTCATAGGTATATTTAAACCTAATTGCGATTTATGATTTGAGTTCCAGCTTTTAATCTCTGCAAATTTCATTTGTTGTATTACAAAGAAATTTTGTAGAGGTTGAAAAGATGAAACACAAATATAAGTTATATGACTTATGTAAAAAAAAATATATATTAAAAATATTTTCTTATTTATGATCTTATGTATGACTAATTTTAATTACATTAATAAAATTTATTTTTCTTTTTTCGAATTTCAATTTTTTTGAATTTTTTAATAAAATCGGTCTAACCCTGAACCGGCCCGGACCCATCCCTGTTTGGCCCAGCCTACTCCCGACAGAACTCGGCTCCGGGCTGGGTTTACTTCCCTACACTTCCGGTACGGGCCGGCCCGACCTGCCTCTACACCGGTCTTTAGAAGCCAGAAGTAGGAGCGGGGGAACACGACTTCTTAGAAGAGTCTAAAGTTGAAAGCATAATGGGAGCACGCGCGCTAATAATTTTTCTATGTTTATTAATAATTGTTATGAAAACTTATAAATATCTTAATATTTATTAGAATTTATAAAGTTCAGTACAAAGTTACAAAGAGATCATTCACATGTTGATTTTTTATTATGTCAAGGTAAGTAATTTTTAGTTTCTTGGTATTTTGAAAAACGTGTATTAAATATTTTCTAACTTTCTTCCCAAAATTTATGTCATCTTTTAAAATTATATTCAGATTATGGGAAACGCTTATGTCGCCGGAGAAATGCTTATGTCGCCGGAGAAATGCGCTTTCGTCGTCGGGGAGTTCCAAAGTAAGAACCGCCGAATCGAGATTCTTACTGAGATTCGTTGACTTTCTAGGAGTTTTTGGCTTCTAAGCTCCGGTCCTATAAGTCCGACCTGGCCAGAGCCCGATCAAAATCGGTCAACAATGGGCCCGGCCCCGATACACACCTTGAAGTCTTGCCTCAACATCGTCGGTGTCTTCAAGAGCTTCAACCAACGACCTGTTCTCAGTGATCCGCTCGACCAACATCAAATCATCCCCACCAGAGAACCCGCGAGCACAGTCCGACGCCCTCTCCTCGGTCCTTAACTACAGACCACCACTGATTCAACCATCCCAACCACCGTTCCATTGTTCGTCAACACCTCTCCTTCTCGGTCTGATCCCAAACTTTCTCGTCGCCATTTGAGAAACAATTCTGACGATATGTTCGGACCCTAATTTTCTTTAGTAACCCAAGTTTTATTTGACCATTTGATGAAAATCCTACGACTCACACTCACTCATTTTAGTTTCATACCCATTAACACTATACTCTTGACCCGACAACCCTTCATCCAGACACGGTAACCCCACAACCAGACCCGTTTAGTCCCACTTGACCTATTTTGACCCATTTGTAGCCTATTTTAGACCTGCTAGCTCGTCGAACACCCACCTTCTGTATTTTCTTCTGGAATTTCTCATTTTCAGAGCCCCGTACTACTTTGGATGACCCTTTCTGGATTTCTCGTCTTTTAGAGCTCCAACATCTGACTTGTTTTAGGATTTCTTTGTTTGCAAAGCCACGACTTTCTATAGAAATTTCTGGGATTTCTTCGGTTTAGCTGTTTCAGATATCTGCAATTTCCATCTTTTTCATTTTTGCCAAGTTGGACTTGCTTTCACCTAGTTCAAACTTGTGGGGGGATGTGTTGAAGATTAGATATCTTATTTTTATGCATTTGTTACTTGATGGAGTTTCATTTATAGTTAGGGTTAGTGATGTGATTTCACAAGCATTGTATTTCGTGTAAATATGGCCAAGAGCCCTAATAAAAGTCAATCCTATTCTAGCACAATTTAGTGTCCACTTTCTACAAGATGTTATTTAGCATTATGTCATTTCATAGACTCAGTTTTGTAGACTCGTATTAGATTAGGACGGAAGGGCAAATCCCAAGTGATCTCAACAGAAATGGAGATAGCTATGCTACAGAGTTTATATATATATATTTTGTTCCAAACAATATGCACAAAATCCACTGCTGAGCTTATGACTGGGGCGGTCCTGGAATCAAATTCCAGGGGAACAGTTAAAGACTGGTCCTTAGAAAGAAAAAGCTGTGGCTCCATTGCTAGTGAAAACTGTATCCTAAATACAATTTTTTAGGTCTTAGGTGTTAGTCTTCTGTGGGTAAATATAATGAAATGCTACTCAACACCCAACAACTGTGGATGTACTTGATCTGGTTGAACAACATTTTCTAGGTTCCTTACTACTGACTTTTCTAAATCTAGAGGGAAGTTACTACTGATCTGATCAATTATTACTTTTCCAACTTTGGAGCAAGCATCTTGTTTACGAACTTTTAATTGATTCCAGGGAGCAAATTTTACCCATGGCAGAAGCAGCACTGGAAGCTGGAGTCCCATTGACATTGGCAGCTCTTCCGTAGCTTCTGGTGGTGCCATAGGAAGCGAGTTTGGAGTAGTAAGCTACCTGAAGAGCAATAGCAGCTCTCGTGCTGATGCTGGGGAAAAGGGACCGTCTTTTGACATGGATGAATACCTGGAGCGCCAAAGAAGTGAAGATCTAATCTTCGAGAGCTGGAGACAGAGACGGATATTAGAGTCTGGTAGTTTGATCCTGTGTGGTCGAATTTTAATTTAGTTTTTTTTTTTCCCCCTCTTTTTAAGTTGGCATACATGAGCACTTTTTTATACATGAGTACTTCTGTATATAGACAATTATAATTTGTTTCCCCTATGCCTCAATTATTTGAGACATTGTTTTCTGGGGTTAATAAGTGGCTGTACCTTATTTTTGTGTATGCTCTCAAACATTATGATATAAATTGTGTACCTCCTGAACACTAATTGTGCTGTTGAGCAAATTTGCTCGTGACATGGTTGTTGATGGGATGTCCCATAATACCTCTCATATTGGCTTTGGCATTGTCATTGGCTTGGTTCAGTTGGTGGCTGCTCGGACAAGAGAAGACTAAAATGTCAAAATTATGAATCCAGTCCACTACCAGTCTCGTAACTCCGGCGTTCAGGATTTCGGTGAAACATGATTTCCCAATTCATGGTCCCAATTTTGAAGGCACTTTGGGATGCCCACTAGAACAAATAGGGACTGTTTGGTCGTTTCTGTCGACGTAAATACATGCAACAATTAACTGTTTGGTTTGTTGAAAATAGTTAAAGTGGTGCAACAAATGTTGCAATAAGTTAACGTAGTTTTTGTTGCTGTCAAAATGGACGACACTCTTTATCACAACTAATGACACCATTTCCTCTCAGTATATCTCGTTATGCAATAACAACTAAACAATTTTCGTTTTACAACAATAATAGTTGCAATGAAGCATTCTAATTACATAAATTTGAACAATGTTGTACCATTTCTAACCATTAAAAGTAGGTTCAAGTCTATTTTTGGTTGATTTTGATGGATTTTAATCAAATCTGTTGAACCTTTTAGAATATTTTTGGGTAGTTTTTTTAGGTAGATTTGGATAGCATTTTGAATTTACATTTCTTAGTCCAGAGGCTTAATCAAAGATGAAGTACCGAAAGTTGAAGTCGAGATCAGGAGTTCACACAAATTTTCTCACTGATATACCTCGATCCAAGAAACAATTATGTACTGATTCAGATTACAACTTGTTGCTCAAGAATACAATAATCAGAAAATAAACTTTCTTTCTTGCAAACGCAATTGCACACGGACAAAACATATTACAACTTTTAGAAGATAAGAGGAAAGAAAAAAATGATCTCTGCTTGTTGGGGCGATGAAAATCACCGTTGCTCAAAACAAGATTCGTTCTACACGATCTGTTCCCAGGAACCAGCAAGTTCACGTAGAACTTCTGGAATGCTCGTTGTCACATCTTTCTTGGACTCGCACAAACACTTTGGACTTTAATGGCGACAGCAAAACCTCTCTTCGTCTCTCTATTTTTGAAGTAAGTTCTCAAAAAGACTACGAAGAGAGTATTTGTAGAGAGAGGGTGGAAACCCTAGCTGCCAATCAGTTACGAAAAGATAGGAACGATTTAAATTCAAATCCCACAAAAAACGGATCTGAATAACTGATCATATCTTTCCATAATCGTCAAATTCCGCAGTTAGTGGGATCGTGCGCCAACCGCACTATCTGCGCATATGCTGACGTGCTAAGTGCAAAATGCGCCAACAAAACGTCACTTTGCACCCTTGAGGCCGAGTCGCTAAGCCCCTTTGGGGCTTAACTCCTAAGAAATTTTTTCCAAGAGTGACAAAAAGCATAAATATTTTCTTTAAGGAGTTAATCCTTTTTCCCCCTATGAAAATACCCCCACATGACACCCATGTGCCCCACCATACCCCATATGCACACCTCAACTCATACAAAGTATTATATTGAGATATATTATATTGAGATACTCACTTGGTGGTGTAGCCAATGTGGGACTATTCTCCTAGTCCAAAGGAAACAACACCAACAATCCTCCACATATCTCAATATATATGGGTTGAGCATTCCCCACAATGACTGCCCATCATGTATTAGGATAGATGTCGCTTCGACTTGAATCTTCCTGTATGGGTCGAATAACAGTATGATATAAGAATTGACTAAGCCTTGAATTCTGCACCATAGCTGCAATTCTTTCCACTCACACAATGACATCAACTATGCTTCCGGTTGCACATTAAAGGTCCTGTGCATGTCTGGTTTCAGTGTATGTATATTGGGCGTCTACAAGCTTATCCTCAAGAGACGACCTATATCTCTTTTCATACACTCAAGGTAAGTTCTTTTAAAGAGTCTTTGGCATGAAGCCTTGCGCTTTCTTGCGGTGCTACGCCGCTATGACATGGCCCAAAGCCGAGGCTACAAATCATCGTGGTGTCATGCCACTGTAGCATGAGGTTATAGCCTCTTTGTAGTGCTATACTACCCAGCATGAAGCCTTGCGCTTCCTAGCGGTGTTACATTGCTGTGACATGGCTCGTGTAGCCGAGGCTTTACAACTTTTGCCTCTTGGTGGTGTCACACTACTGTAACATGAGGTCACCAGCCTCTTTGTAGTACTGCCTACCACTTTTCATTCTACAACATTAGGCTGCCTGCAGATGTGCGAAGCTACGCCGCTATGACATGGATCACAAAGCCGAGGCATTACCCTATCGAGGAACCACATCGTGGTGTCACACCACTATAGAATGGAGTCCTTACACTCCTTTGTAGTGTTGCGCTACCGTACTTCCTGTAAAGCACACCGGACATTCAAAATGCCTGAGAACTCATTAAGGCGTCTAAGCCATCCTCCCACAGGTTTGTTCTACACAAAGAACAAATAGTGGTTCTGGGTCCTTAACCCCTTAATTTCTTAAAGGACTACCCACTATTTTTGATATTCTCCCAGTTAATGATCTTTCTTTGAACCAAAAACTAGATGCCTAGTAGATTTCTCTTTGAACTAATAGCATAAAACTTTATGGTAGAATTATAAAGGCACAATATCAGAATATCTTTAAGCCCATTTTGATTGCTGTGTCCTCGACCAGCTGGCTGAGACCTTTGGTGAACGGTTTGCCAGATTCTTCTGGCTCCGAACATTAATTACGACAATAACTCCAGTCTTTATCAGATCATTCATTGCCATGTGCCTCAGCCGCACAGTCCTTTTCTTACCATTGAAGAGGTCATTTGATGCCACCGCTGCAGTCACCTGGTTGTCGCAGTTAATCGGTACTGCTAGAATCTGCGCACCAACCAATGAAATATCATACATGATCTCCCGAAGCCATTCTGCTTCATCTGATGTAGCGCTAGTGCATAGAACTCAAATTCCATCCAAGAATGAGAGAGCATTGTCTGCTTCTTCGACTTTTATGATATAACAGCTCCATCTATGGAGAAGACGTATCCTCCTGTGGACCTTTCACTCTCTACTTCTGAATACCAGCTTGCATCACTGAAGCCTTTCACTATTGTCGGATATCCGTTGTAGTGAAGTGCATACTTTTGAGTCCTCTTGAGATATCTTATCACTCTTTTCACAGCTTTCCATTGCTCAACACTTGGATTGCTCGTGAACCGACTCAGCATCCCTACGGTGAAAGCTATGTCAGGCCTTGTGGCAATTGTTGCATACATTAAACTCCCGATGACGCTTGAGTACTCCAGCTGTCTGACACTTTCTCTTGGGTTTGGCTTCAGCTTCTTGTCATACCTGTACGGAATATCGATCCCTGAAAGGTCCTCATATCCATAGCGTGTGAGCATCTTTTTAATATAATAAGACTGTGATAACACCACTCCAATCTCCGTCCTGATGATATTTATCCCTAGGATAATATCAGCTTCCCGTAAGTCCTTCATACTGAACTTGGATGAGAGGAACTTCTTTGTCTTAGTGACACGTGCTAGATCCGTACCCAGAATCAACATGTCGTCCACGTATAGACAAATGATGACTCCTCTCCCGAAAGCAAACTTTGTGTAAACATACATGTCTGTCTCACAATGACTCATTATATAACTTTATCAAACTTCTCATGCCACATCTTGGGAGCTTATTTTAAACCGTATAATAATTTTACCAACTTGCAGACTTTGTCTTTAAGCCCTTTGACGATAAATTCTTCTGGCTGTTGCATGTAAATCTCTTCGATTAACTCTTTATTCTGGAATGCTGTTTTAGCATCCATCTGATGAATAACTAGCTTGTGAATTGTACTCAGAGCAATCAACATCCTGATGGTCGTTACCCGCGCTACTAGAGCATATATGTCAAAGTAGTCGATCCCCTGCTTCTGAGAAAACCTCTTGGCTACCAGCCTTGCCTTGAACTTGTCAACAGTTCCATCGGCCTTTATCTTCTTCTTGAAGATCCACTTGCATCTGATTGATTTAGCTCATTCAGGTAGATCGACCAACACCCAAGTGTTGTTGGAGGTTATTGAGTCATACTCATCATTGATAGCCTCCCTCCATAAGGCAGCATCTCTGGTCTTCATCGCCTCATCATAGGTAAGCGAATCTGCTTTCACATGATAAGTAACAAAATTATCTTCGAAGTCCTTCTGTCTTCTCACTCGCTTAGACACCGGTTCTGCGAGTTCTGGTTCGATCGTTGTTTCTAGAATATAAACTTCTGTTTGGACTACCTCTTCATTGGAAATGTTAGCCTCCTGTGCACTCACACTATTCTCTGGAATATCCATGATAACAATGTTCTTATGTCTTACAAACTTATCTTCAAAGAATTCTGCGTCGCGAGATTCGATGATATGATTTGATTCAATATGAAGAAACCTCTGAGCATCACTCTTATCAGTATAACTCAGGAAGATGGTCTTTATAGTCCTCATACCCAGCTTCTGAATCTTCAAGTCTCGAAGCTTCACATAAGACAAATACCCCCACACTCGAATGATATTCAAGTTGGGTCTGACTTTGAACCAGAGTTCATGAGGAGTGATATTGGAAGTTGCGTACGATACTCTGTTTAGAATGAACTTAGCCGTTAGCGCAGCTTCTCCCCAGAAGTAGTTTAGAACACCCTAGTCAACAACATTTAGTTCATCATCTCTGTCAGTGTCATGTTCTTCCTTTCAGCTACTCCTTTTGATTGAGGGAAATACGGAGCAGTCATCTCATTGACTATTCTATGTTTCTTGCAGAATGATACGAATTTAATGTACCTATACTCTCTGCCTCGATCACATCTGAGTCTCTTAAGTTTTTGCCCAGTTTGACGTTCAGCCTAAGTCTTGAATTCGTTGAACTTCTCGAACGCTTCGTCTTTTAACTTGAGCAGATATACTAAAGCATTCTTCGAGTAGTCGTCGATGAATGTAATAAAATATTTCATCGTGGCCTTTGTAGAGAATTGTTTGAAGTCACAGATATTTGAGTGCACCAACTCCAGATGATCTGTGCTTCGGTTAACCTGTTTGAGCATTTTTTTTGTGATCTTTGACTGCGCACAGACCCACACTTCTCCACCTCATATTTGGAGATAAACCCTAGACTAGACATCTTGTTTATTTTTTTATAATGAACATGTCCTAGTCTATTATGCCATAACTTAAGAGAGTAACCAGAAGAAGATACTACATTAATATTATTTGTAGGAGTTACAAGCTTAAGTTTGAACATCCCTTCGATATAGAAGGCTTTTTCGAAGTACGTTCCTTTATACGACATTACTATATGTCCAACATTGATGTCCATCCTCAAGCCTGCATTACAGACAGACTTCTCGAGACCAGGTTCTTGGCTATCACCGGTACGTGCTTCACATCTTGAAGCGTCAGTGACTTCTCCGAAGTCAGTTTCAGTACCACAAATCTGGTCCTAAGTACTTCAGCTTGTGCCTGGTTTGCTACCATGACCTTCTCAGATGTAGGCTTGTAGATGGTAAATAACTCCTTCTTCGAGCAAATATGACAGGATGCGCCAGTGTCTACCCACCAGTCAGTGTCAACACTAGCCATCACAACCAACGCAATTATAGCAACCTTGTTAGGCTCACCTTGCTCTGTATGTTTGGGCTTGGATCTGCAGTCTCTCTGATATTGGCCTTTCTTGCCACAGTTAAAGCAAGTCACGTCTTACTTGGGCTTAGGCTTCGGCTTGAACGAAGTCGACTTTACCTTCAGATGGTTGAAGTTCTTTTTATTGTTTTGAGAAGCCTTCTGCTTCCCCTTGGAATCAGCAGCATGCATCAAGTTGGCCTTTGCCAACTACTTAGACAGCGTGTCCACTTTATTTTTAGCCCTCAACTCATATTCAATATGGATATTGTACATTAGTTGATCAAGGCTAACCTGCATCTTCTTTCGGTTAATGTCCGAGATTAAGTTGCTCCATCCAGGTGGGAGCTTGGCAATAATACCTTCCACGAAGAGAGTGTCAACTATGGGCATGCCATCATCCTCAAGTTTTTGACTTGGGGCAACATCGTCTTGTCGTCCTTAAATCTCATATTCCAGACCTTTTCGGTCATATATATCTTGTTGCGGTTTTCATCCTCCTTGTAATACTTTTTTAGAGACTTCCAAACGACCTTGGCATGGTCCGTCTTGATGTATGACTCCACTAGAGTTTCCTCCATGGAGTTCAGAATCAACAGCTTGTAGAGGCTGTTGTCTCTCCTCCACTTGTTCTGCTTAGAAATTACGGTAGCAATTACCCGAACAGTAGCATCATTACCCTCTAGAACGACTGGCTCCGGATCTGTCAATACGTAGTCCAACTCTGTGAGTTAAAGATTAATGCAGACCTTTCTCTTCCAGGCGTTGTAATGATCTCCGTCAAACTTTTCAAGTTTGTTAAAACTTGTATTGAGAAGTTTTGCACGGTTGTTCTCCATCTTACTCGGATCTTACTTTGAGATTGTTAGTCCTGAGGCTTAATCAAAGATAAAGAACCGAAAGTTGAAGTCGAGATCATGAGTTCACACAAAAGTTTTCTCACTGATATACCTCGATCCAATGAACAACTATATACTTATTCAGATTATAACTTGTTGCTCAAGAATACAATAATCAGAAATTAAACGTTCTTCCTTGCAAACGCAGTTGCACACGGACATAACATATTAAAACTTTTAGAAGAGAAGGGGAAAGAGAAAATGATCTCTGTTTGTTGGGGTGATGAAGATCACCGTTTCTCAAAGCAAGATTCGTCCTACACGATATGCTCCCAGGAACCAACAAGTTCACGTAAAAATTCTGGAATGCTCGCTGTCACCTCTTTTCTGGACTCGTACAAACACTTTGGACTCCAATGGCGGCAGCAGTAGAACCTCTCTTCGTCTCTCTATTTTTGAAGTAAGTTCTCAAAAAGGCTATGAAGAGAGTATTTATAGAGAGGGTAAAAATTCTAACCACCAATCAGTTACGAAAAGATATGAACAATTTAAATTCAAATCCCACAAAAAATGAATCTGAATAACTGATCATATCTTTCTATAACCGTCAAATCCCGCAGTCAGTGGGTTCGTGCGCCAACTGCGCTATCTGCGCATATACACGCAACAGCCCAACCGAATTGCTCCTGCGCATAAGCTAGCAGCACAACGATCGATGCTCCCACGCGTCCATGCGCGCAACAGTGCATCAGCGCAAAGCCGCGTAATGCCTGCACATACGCCCGAGCAGCGCCCGCTCATGCGCCCACTCAGCACACGCACATGCACCCTCACATGCAAATTGCGCATAAAATGAGGGCATCAAATGCACACAAGCGCCATGCACCGATGCTGACATGCTAAGTACAAAGTGCACCAATAAAGTGCCACTTTGTGCCCTTGAGCCCGAGTCCGAGTCGGTGCTTAGCTCCTAAGGGAATTTTTCCAAGAAAGTGACAAAAAGCATAAATGCTTTCTTTGAGGAGTTAATCATTTTTTCTCCTATGAAAATACCCCTACATGACACCCATGTGCCCTACCACACCCCATGTGCATATCTTAACTCATACAAAGTATTATATTAAGATACTCACTTGGTGGTGTAGCCAATGTGGGACTATTCTCACTATTCCAAAGGAAACAACACCAACAATATTTTATATTGTTCATTGATTTCTTAGTTTGATTAGCTTACAGGAATTTTGTATTTAAATTTCATAGTCATCTTTTTATTCTTTATTTTCTAGTTTGATTAGGTTTAGCTTGTTAGGGCTTAAGTTAGATGATTTCTATAAATAGAGACTATATAAAAAAAATGAGATGTATGTTTTGATTAATGGATTGTTCCATGAGAGTTTATTTGGGAACTGAGGTGTAAGTTCTCATTTTTTTGGGTTGTTGACTCTCAATGATCAGAATTTTCATGTTAACTGGTGTCAGAGTCTTAAGAGTATTGCGAGGCATGGTAGGAACCTATGATGACAACAACCACCAACAACACCTTGACGAAGAGAAGAGGGTTGAAGGTCTCTTTGCGATAATTATTCGCATTAAAGTCTTTCCGATTGGACTAAATTTACACGTCCAATGAGGTGAGATGGAGGTACATGCTCGAAATCAGCTATCATAGGTATAATGTTAATGTAATAGCAAATGGGATCATTAATAGAGCTAATAATGAGAAACATAATAGGATCAAAACAAGGTCCACTATTTGGATATCTAATGTTAACATGATATATTGACAAAGGAATTGAGGTTAGGACACATTAGGTGATTTGGTTTGGGAACTTGTCCATTCATAGATAATCATTAACATGACATGCTAGGAAACACCAAACTAAAATTGGACTTTCATAGGTCATACTGGAAAACATGAGAAAACTATGACAAAATTATTAGAGGTAATACTGGAAAACACGATAGCCTAGAAATTTTATGGGGATTGTCAGAGGTATAATGTTAACGTGACAATAAGATATCTTTAAAACTGTTGGGGATTAAAGGTAATAATTTTTGGTGAAACAAGGATTGTTAGATGTAATAATTAACATGACAAGGACATAAACTTCGCTGGAGAAACTAGATGAATGCTTCTTAGTCCTACTGGCGATTTCTAGAGGGCTATCGGCCGAGGATGATTCCGCTGGGAAATTTTGAAAGTGGACTTACTGTTCATGGGGAACATGTGACATGTTTGGATAATAAATATAAAAAATCCCAAAGAGAAGAATAACTTTAAGAGGTAATAATTAACATGATAGGATTTTAAGCTCCACTGGGGATGAATGATTTGTCAGAGAATCATTAACGTGACAATGAGAAATCCTTAACCCAGCCTATTAGAGGTAATTATTAACATAATAGTAAGATTTTTGTGTGGGGAAGAAATGGAGTATAACATATCATAATGTTAATAGAGAACAAGTTAGCTAGGAAAAGGCTAACTGGGGAATATCATTGATCAAAAGAGATGGTTGGTGAGAGAGAATCATTAACATGACATGGTTGAAAACTCGCTGGGGAGTTAAATGAATATTTATCATGGATCAAATGCATCCAATTTCTTGTTGGAGACAAAATATCAAAGTGTTAGAAGCAATCGTTAACGTGACATGATAAGGACTCAGTTGAGAATTGATGAATGTTCACTCGGGATCAACTGGTTCTCATGATTCTTTTATTAGTAATTAGAGGTGCAATGTGTTAACTTGATCATGGGAAAACTTTACGACAAAATTTTATCAGGAATCATTTGGTCCAATTTCAATTGGGGAAATTTTTGGAATGCTTGCAAGGGCTCAAATGCTTCTGGCGTTCTTCACTGGGGAATAAATCAATTATTAGTTAATGAAAGAATGTTGATTCATTTGGGAATATAGAAGAGTGTTACCGACTTTGCTGGGAAAGTTTGGGAACTATTTCCTAAGAATGAAATGCTTCTTGTCTTTGTTGAGGAAAATTAACAAACATTGGCTCGATATTAAATGCTTATGACGTTGATTGTCGTTCTGTCGTGACCCGCTCCAACTTTTGTGATATGAATACGTGGCAAAGTCCATCATACTCTAAAACATTAGTGGCATTATGCTGTCTATGACCTCAAGTACAATAAAATTCATAATATAACATCCACATGAGTAAGATATAAGAAGAATATGATAATAGGCCTACTAACACTGCAACACTACTAATCCACTAAGAATAGGCTTAAGGCATATTAAAAAAAAAAATCAATTCAGACTATGAATCTCTGGAGGAAAGATATGATCACCATATCGATCATAGAGCCGAGAAAAGATATCTAAAATTATAAACGTATCTAGTCAGGATTGTAGAAAGTACATGTATAATATAACATGATAAACACAATACATGTACACTATAAAGTAAGTAATACACTAAATAAATTAACTAGAAGATCAGTAGAAGCACATATGGTGCACACAATTAAAACATACAAAAAGATAAACTAATAGAAGCAAGTAACATGCAAGATTTAATTGATGAAACTCAAGAATATGCAGTAAGTGCTATGGCCCGCTCCCAACTATGGCATTATTGCTGTCAAATGAGTTGACATGACTTTTTCTGATTTTTTCATGGTTAATAACGAATTCATAAAGAATGGATATATGCTTTGCTTCTAAGAAAAGAGTATATGATAACTAGAATGATAATTACATGAAATCTGTATACCCTTAAGAGAATGGTATTGATTAAGTTATAGATAATGAATAAAATTGAAAGAAGTATTGCTATACTTATTAAAGAAAGAATGAATAATTGTATGTCCCTTTATCATATGTTGTAAAAAGAGAAGAATTGCATGCTTGAGTTATACTTTCTATTGATATAATTGAAAGAATTATATTTTCTGTTGCATAGAATGAATAGAAACTATAAACTTGAAATGTATGCTGTATATAGAGATATGAATATGAAACATAATTGTTAAATAAAAGTGTTTTGCTAGGATAATATATTTCTGTAAAAGAAAGGAAGAGCACTACATAGTCGTCAGAATAAAAAAAAAATAGAGCTATATGGTTTATGACTTAGTCGTTTGAACGATAGAAGAAATATTTATTAATTTAGCATTTAGCTATTGTATCATATTATTTTTATTTATAGTCAAAGTTTTATATCATGCATTGGTCATGGACAACTTGTGCACATGATTTAGTCTCTCTATCGATTTTTGGGACACCAATATCGTTTTGACCTAGGAAAGATGTGACACCCTAAGGCTTATATATCCTCACGATCAGGCGATGCCATGTCTATTAGAAAAATGGGCTTGTACATTCCAAAATTAGTTATAGGGAGTCACCCATGGACCATCATGTATTTAGGTCAAATGCTAATTTTTTTTTATGTCACACCCCGATCTCCCGCAGGTAATCGACCGTTCCCGCTAGGCGCGAATCACCGCGCCAGCGCTCCCACGGGGTAATCTTTCCCATCTGGACATGATTCCACACGAACACAAGCTGCGCCTGTGCAAGGCCGTGATCCAAACATGCGATACAATGTCTAAGCCACATAGTTGCATAGATAGTCCGAATACAGCAGAATAAGAAACGAACAGGCGATTGGTAGCAAGTTCACAGAGTCGTCAATAGCTTAAGCATTGAATAACACAAGTATGAAAGTAAAACAAGCTCTTTATTGATATTGAACAAGTATTACAAGCGGTGCTAGGCCGATATTACAAGTCTCTCAAGCCCTCTCTCTCTCAAAATAATAAAAATGTGCCAAGTGGCTACAATTATGGAATGATGCATAGGCGACGTTCCAATATTATGTCTTGTATATATGCTTTAGTTTCGAATGCAACGTTCCAAGGCTTCAGAGCAAACTCCAAGCCTTAGCTCGCATGAAAGGGGTTTTGTACCGAATGAGGTTCTTCCGCATCCTACAAGCAATCTAGTGTGTTATCAGTATATGAATGCACTGGTGGGGAGACTTCTCGCCGGTTCGACAAATCCAAACACGTTATATAGGTTTCG
The DNA here is from genome assembly GCA_036927795.1 of Iris macrosiphon. NCBI lineage: Eukaryota > Viridiplantae > Streptophyta > Magnoliopsida > Asparagales > Iridaceae > Iris > Iris macrosiphon. The sequence goes on along the minus strand of JAYESA010000020.1, from coordinate 90,710,474 downwards.
TGCACCATTTATTAAGTTATCTTTTTTAGTCTTGCTTTAGGATCGGTTTTATGGCATAATGTAAAGCCTAACTCGTATGGTAGTGCGCTGTGCGATATAAGAGTAATACGGCGAGACTTACCAACTTACCATTCGTCCTTCCCTGTCCAAGGCAAACCACGTTAAACCAAGAATGAGCATATATAATAAAATCCAGGGGCAATTGCATAAGCAAACACAAGTGTCGTGAGCGAGGTTCTGTTTTAGGTGCACGAGTTACACAGATTATCTAGAAGTGTTGCAGAAGATGTTCAAGTATTAAATTTTGTAAACGTATCTTATAATCATATCGTTAAGGTATTTCAGTTTACTGGATGCGATACAATAACTCGCACGCAGATTACCACTAAGCGATGATGACTTATCTATATGAACAGGAGGTCACTGGCTTAGCCATAAAGGACCGATTTATAGCCTCGTGACGGAATAGGGTGCAACGCTTGATAAAAGATGAGCAATTCAAGGTGAACATATGATACAGAAGAGCCATTGTACGCTATCCCGCTGATTCATGCGACTATCATGGGTAGACGACTAGTCCAAGGTAGTTGCTCTAGCAAGGCTCGAATATCGTGTATTGCCCTGCCCCAAAGACGACGTCGCATACCATAACCTAATTTGGCACACAATACACCAGGCATTCCTCCTAGGCCAGTACGATCCCGGTGCCCCGGTGATCGTCCGAGGAATTAGATACCTCATGCACGAGTTGTCCATGACCATGCAAGTCTCTACTTTTTGGTCTCTTGTCAGGTACATATTCGGGTCCGATTCAAGTTCAAGTTCAGGATTGTTCATAAATATATTGACTCCCTGAGCCGTTCGATTCAGTACAGGATGAGTGTTATTTAACTTACCATGATGCAGTTCCTAGTTCGGAACTGCCTCGGTGACCTAACGGTCCCGAACACTTTCAGGTTCATTCTTGTGCGGAACGACTATTTGATGGTCTTCCGAGGAACATAGATGAATGCAAGGCAATGATAGTATTACACGGTCATGGCATAAAATTATGGGACAATCATAGCGGATATGTAAAACAGACAAGTATTACAACACTATGTGTCACGCCCCAGTCCTAAAATATATGGAACCAGGCCACGTGGCATTGGCCAGCTGACACGTCTCCGAGGATATCCCAATTTAATGGATCCTGGCGAAGCGTGCTACGCTGTCCTAAATCTAACAAGTCTAATATATCAACAGGCAGTCTCTAAACTCATCCACAAACAAGTAAATACTGAAATAAAAGACTAGAATATAAGGACATAGTCGAATGACATAATACAACTGAAATATGTCTGGTGGGAACAAATCCACTACAAATGTTGGAGATAAGTACTGATAGTCTGGAAAATAAGTGCTGAAAATGAGAGTGACTGGAACAACTGCTAACTAGGTAATGAGCTCCAGTCATAGGCGGAAGGACTACCAATCTGATCAGGGGTACTCTGATGGAAGTACCTCCAGCTCATCGTCAAGAGCAAACCCCGTCTCCACACCTGGCCCATAAACTATGGGATAATAGGCCTCGTCCAGATCTGGAAGATAACCAGATCCTCAGAGGGACGTAATAAGATACAATATGCATGCCAGATATAGTACTGAATAAAAGTAAAGAGGGGTGTGCTAACCATCTAAGTGAATACAATGTAAGGATAACCTCGGAACGTATAAGTAGGTATAGACATAACATCCAACGTCCTCTAGAGTGTGGTATCTGCAACATCCATCATTCCGAAGAATGAGGTATCTGTATGTATGTAACGTCCAACACTCTAAGGGACGTGGTATCTGCAATGATATATACATCCGTACCACTCCGAAGAGTGGGGTATCTGAATAAAAGAAATCATCGGATCCGTGGCTCCTTTAGATACTACGGAGTCCAATGGGTGTATCCCATACGTCCATCAGTTGTCCTCCCCGCCCAATGTAGATACGCAAGTCGAATACACGACTTGAGTGTACCGTATCTAGATGTCAAGTCTCAATTTAACTATATTACTCTAGAATACATGCTAGTCCGTGATGCATGTCGTACGTACCGATAGCGAATCGGGTACGTAGACCCGCATCCCAATATGAATGTACCATCGCGATACGTGTATAGTGCCATGGTCAAGGAAGATATCAAAATATCCTTACAGAAGAAGGTGAGTCAGCTAGCAACTAGGACATGTATACTATTCATCGACGCATTGTCGACTGCACCCGAGTTAATCTCGGACGCACGCAGTTCATGTATATTTGCAACATTTAACATTTAATTTTAAGCAGTAATCCAGCAAGGTATACTTGCCTGCCCCGGGTAGCTGCAAAATCCAAAGCCCTGCTCCTGATGCCTCGGCAGTAGTGTCCAGCAATCCTATATAGGATATAGTAATGACCAAATTAGTCGCTACAATAGCACGACTAATGCACACTGTCTGTATCTACAGTTGACATAGGGTCGGGACTGTATATATATATATATATATATATATATATATAGCCAATACTAGTATATACACATACACTAACTCATATTTAATTATATTTAGTATAATATATATGTTTAGTAGTACAAAAATAGTACTTAAGTATTAATTAGTATATACTAATTATACACACAGTAAATATGTATACATAATTGGTAATATCATAAATTCATATATATATATACATATATATATTTAGAAATAATTTTGTATAAGTACAAAGATACACATACTTATTTTAGATATAATGACATATTTAAAATACACCATGCCATATATATTTTATTTAATAACTTAAAATATTCTAAAACACACTACATATAATTTTACGTAATAAAAATAATTTAAGTATTTAAATCTGAATACTTTTATTAGACATATACTTATGGTATTTTAATTAAATAATAATAAAGTATTTAAGCTTCTAGTATATATATACTATGTATGTGCATACATTATATTTGTGAATACCTACAATATATTTTTCATAAATATTATACTCAGAGTATTTTTAAAACAGTATATATACTTATACATAATTATACTACAAAATACAGAAAATAAAGTATACATTTAGAATACATATACATACTAGGTTTAATACATGTAAATTTTACATATCTATATACATAATAGGTATTATAAATACTTAGTTATTTAATACACTATTTAGTATCTTATACGTTTATTTATTAGCCTACATAAAGTATACAAAAAAAAATACAGTATATATATATTATTTAGTTTATACAGGGTTATATATACAATGTACTAAAATACGTATTTAAATACACTATTACTGGATCTATATATATATACAACTTGCAGTCTAAAATACTTAGCTAAATACTAATAAATATACATAAAATCATGCACTGGGTTGTACCTCAGGTCGACGGGGTCAAGGTGGTCGACCGTCGCCGGAGGGGGTGGCCGGACGGCGCTCCGGCGTCGCGCGCGGGGGGGGGGGGGGGGGTCGGTAGCAGCAGCCGCGGTCTGAAGTCTTGGCGCTGCGGGGGCTACTACGGCCAACGTCGTCGTCGTCGTCGGTTGAGATTCGACGGGAAGGAAGTGGACTGGCCGGAGGTGACGCCGGTGAAGTTTGGTGGGCGGCGGTGTTGCGGTGGCGGAGAACGGAGGGAATGGGTGGTCGGCTGTGCTGTACGGGAGGGAGCTGCTCGGTTCGGTGCGGGCGGTTGGGGGAGCTGCTCCAGCGTCGTGGTGGCTGGTGGCTCAGGTGGCAGGTGGGGGAAAGGCAGGCGAGGGTGGTCGGGTTGGTGTGGTGGCGGCCGGTGGCGACGTTTGGCCGGAGTCGGGCGCGGGGAGGAAGGTTGGGGTCGGGCTGAGGGGAGAGCTCGGTTTGGTGAGTTTAGGGTTTTTTTTGGGATTTTTGGGTTTTGTTTTTATTTTTGTGAGTTGTAATGAAGGTATATGTAGGAGAGAGAGTGAGGGGGGGCTGTCTTGGGGTTAGGACCGGCTGTAGGAAATTTTTGGGGAGTTGGGGAAGCTTCTACATGATGAAAGGAGGCCTAGGATTTAGGTATTTCAAATGTAGGGCCATGATGTGCCCTACATAAAGTGATGTAAGTACATAGGAAAGGGGGAGAAATTAAAGCATACGGTTAGGCATGACCATTGCTTTTCTCCATGATGGTTTGGGCCAATGAGAGGGGAACACCTCATTGCAATTTTCCAATTAGGCCCCTGAACAATTTGGTATTTGCACAAATTGTAGAGTTGGGGATTTAATGTAACCAAACACCATGTTTGGTGTTCCTCATTGGACTAGGGTGGTGTATGGTGTTTTGTATGAGGCTTATGGGTGTGGATGTGGATTTGGGTTGGAGTTGGGTCTAATTTAATTGAGGTTAGGTAGCCACATTAATTAATTTATAATTAATGTAACGGGTGTTTCTAATTTAATTTAAATAAAAAAAACTGGGAGTCTAAATTTGGTTGGACAAGGGTCTTTGGTGTAGTAGGCTCAGTGTACAATAATATCGTGATCTGGGTTGGTCAGAATTGGTTGAGGTTGGGTCTCAATGTCAATTAGAACGGGCAGCGAACGTAATTACGCAATTTAATTAATTTGCGCACGGACGTTTGTAACGACTTTTGTGCGACTAAAATCAGGCACGAAAATTGGTATCCGGGGTTTATCCTAGGTTCAATATGATGGGTTTACAGGTCTAGGTCAAATATGTGGAATTTGTTTTAGGGCAACAGCTAGGGTATTATCCTAAATAATCAAATTATTTCACAGGTATTTATAATACTATATATTAAATCATAATTAAGTCAGGTTAACCCTAATTAGGCTAATTTAATAATTTAACCCTAATTTTTGGTCGAGGGGGTTTACAACATACCCTCCTTAGAGTATTTCGTCCTCGAAATTAAAACAGACATATATCAAAACTATTGAATGAAATAAATACTATCACATACCTAGGCCTTCGAAGAGATGTGTAAAACGTTGCCGAATATCGTCCTCTCGTTCCCAGGTTGATTCTCCTGGTGCGTGATGCCTCCATGCGACACGACCTAGAGGGATAGTCTGGCCTCGCAGTACCTTCTCGCTTCGATCTAGGATCTCTACTGGCTCCTCCTGGTATGACAAGCTTGGACCAACGGTGATCTCCGAGTGGTCAAGCACATGACTCGGATCCGGTATGTACCTCCTCAGCTGAGATACATGGAAGACGTCGTGAACTCCTTCCAGTGTCTGCGGCAAGGCTAATCTGTAAGCAACTTCTCCGACGCGTTCTAACACATCGAAGGGTCCGATGTACCTCGCACTCAGCTTCCCTCTGCCTCCAAATCTGATGGTTCCTCTGGTAGGTGAAATCTTCAGGAACACATGTTCTCCTACCTGGAACTCTAGGGATCGTCGATGCATATTAGCCCAATGCTTCTGCCTGTCCTGTGCTGCTCGTAGATGCCCCTGGATCTTCTTCACCTTCTCCACTGTATGGACGATCAGCTCTGGTCCTAGAATCTGCCTCTCGCCTACATCGCTCCAACATACTGAAGATCGACACTTCCTACCATACAATGCCTCATAGGGAGCCATCTGAATGCTCGCCTGATAGCTATTATTGTAGGAAAATTCAACTAAGTGCAAATGGTCCTCCCAAGAACCGCTGAAGTCAAGCATACATGCCCTCAATATATCCTCCAGCGTCTGAATGGTGCGCTCGGATTGTCCATCTGTCTGCGGGTGGTACGAAGTATTAAACTTAAGGCGGGTACCAAGACTCTCTTGCATACTCCTCCAAAAGTACGATGTAAACCTTGTATCCCGGTCAGACACGATACTGACTGGCACTCCATGCAATCGTACAATCTCCCTCATGTACATGTCTGCCAAGACTTCCATAGATTGCCCTACTCTAAAGGGTAAAAAGTGGGCAGACTTGGTGAGTCTATCTACGATTTCCCATACCACGTTGCGACCACTAGGACTCCTCGGAAAACCCGTGACGAAGTCCATGTTGATGTGCTCCCATTTCCACTCCGGTATCGGGAGCGGTTGAAGTAATCCGGCAGACCTCTGATGCTCAGCCTTGACTTGCTGACACACCAGACACTTAGCCATGAAGCGGGCTATCTTCCTCTTCATCCTGTGCCACCAGTAGTACTGCCTCTGGTCTCGGTACATCTTCGTGCCTCCCGGATGAATAGAATAGGTCGAACTGTGGGCCTCCGTCATCAGCTCCTGGCGTAGCTCTCCATTCGGAACATAGAGACGATCTCCACATCTCAAAGTCCCATCCTCAAAATTAAAATAAGGCATAATCTGTTCTCCCTTTACATACCTAGGGCAAGTCAATCACGATATCTTTGTGATAGTTAAATTTTAATCCATCCTTCGTAATCACTTCTAAATTAAGATGGTCATTGTCCCAAATTTTTTTTTAACCCAGCGTTCTTCCTCATCAACATCCAGTTTTAAATTTTTAATCCGCATAACATTTTCGCATATCAAACTTTATATCGCGATCTTCAACTAACAAAAATCTCTCTTAGAAATAAACTAAACAATATTTTCCCTCCTATGGACTTTTGTACTCTTCCAATTTAAATTCAATTTATATCCTTAATAGTTCAAATAGGAAATCCTGTCATCAAAATTTCTTTTAATTTAATCTTCCAATTTAAAATTTAATCTGTCCATGTCCATGTTTAGGGTTCTATTTATTTTCCTCTAGGTTTAAATCGTTGATTCAATCCTCAATATTAAAATTTTAAATCATATGCCCACGTATCAGTATTTGTTTTGTCATATCCCAATTTTTTTTAAAATTCATCAATCCCTTATCATATTAATCATTCTTCTAGAATTTTCAATTTAATAATCCATATTCACTCTGATTCAAATCTCTATGACATCTCGTATCTGAATTTGTATCGCAATCTTCAACTGTTAAAGTTTTGTCTAGAAATTTTGATCAATTTTATTATTTCTATCCTCAACTTGTGAATTTCGTACTCTCCAATTTTTTTTAAATTCAATCTCTATTCTCGATATTTTCTAATAGGAAATCCCACAATCAACATTTAAAGGTCTCCATTTGAAATTTGAATTCTAGTTCACCAATCGTCCGAATCTAGATTTTTATATTTTTTCTCAAAATTTAAATCAATGATTTAATCCTTCAATATCCAAAATTTAAATCATGCGCTCAAGTAAAAGTATTTGGTCCGCAATTTCCAGATTCTAAATTTTTTTGAATCATCATCATTTTAATCATCCTTCTAAAAATTCTCAAAATTTAAAATGACTTGAACCTCTACATCCAATCTTTCTCGACCCCAACTAAGAGGAGTTTCTCTTGAGTTGACAATGCAACTGCTACCCAACTTAGGGTCTACCCCTCTATCACATAAGGCTCTTACATTTCAGGAATCTCATTCCCCCACCTTTACTTAATCTTGTTACTCAATCCTCAAAAAGTTTTAACCCAAATATTACATGGGATATGCCCTTGGTTACAAAATAATCATCAAATAATGTATTCGACCCATAGGGTACATCTAATACTATCTGTGTATTAACTTATACTAAGCACGAGGTTTCGTCTTTCCGAAACAAGGGAAAACGAAAAACAATAATAAGGAGTTCAAGGGGGAGCTAATAGATTAGAAGTATGGGGATCAAGGCGTTCTAAAGAATTCAATGGGAATTGTCAAGGCAGTTGTGGATTGAAATTCTATTTTGGTAATTCCTTTTCACTTGCTCGTATCAGTACAGTTATGCAACGGATACGATATACTCAGGCATATCTAGAGGGCAGTACATTCGTACTATTCACTATATATCTCAATCCACGTAAAATAATTATGCGAAGGGCGAACCAAGCGCACTATGGTTGATCAGACCGTAGTACTCTGATTCTGAAATATATTAGTGTATGCGTCCAATAATACATATGTCATGAACAAGCTTGATAAAAGACTGAGCTTGCAAAGCTAGGCTGTAACAGCAACATAAGGCGAGGTAGTATAAGTACGCTAAATTTTGATGAAGGGAGGTACAAAAATAATTTAAGTTCACAAAACCAATCAAGGACAAAATTAAGATTTTTACAATCTCTACAGTTGTCATACTCACTCCTTATCTCAGTCGCTAGTCGACCCAATAGGGGCTTGGGCCTATAATTTCTACTATCTGAATAAACACTATCTTCTTATGCAAGTCTTAAAGTTGTGCCACCCTATTATACTTCATCAATAGACACATAATAATCTATAAATTTTTAAGCAATGCAACGAACATACCTAGGACTGGTGGAGCTGGCCTTGCACTATCTGTTTGGCCCTATTGACGTACTGGGGACACTCCCGAGCCTGATGCTGGTTTGATCCACACCTAAAACACTGTCCTGACCTTCTTCTGCAATCTTTCTGAATATGTCCCTTCTTCCTGCAATAGTGACATGTCGGCATCTTTCTAGGCGGATACGGCACAACCCTCTGTTGCGACTGTACTCCTGGATGCCGGATCGATCCTCCTACTCCCGGTTGTGCCTGAGCTGGTGTAGCTACACTGGAATGCCTCGATCCTCTGCTAATAGCCTCTTGGATCCTAGCCTCTGACAGAACCTTCTCGTAAGAGATCCTCACCTGGGTGGTAGTGTACCTCTGTAGCTCATACGTTAGACCATGATGGAACCTCCTGGCGTTCTCTAGATCTGCCATCAAGCTCCGTCTCAAAGTCTCGGTCTGATGCCACTGCGCTTGCATCATAGTCTAGGAGAACTGGAACATCTGCGACTGTTCCTCTGGATGTGGCATCTGGGGTGGAAAGGGTGGAGGTGAATCCTCTGGTTGTGTTGTAGGTGTCTCCTGAGACGTCGGCCTCTCGGTCTGCGATATCGGCGTAGTCCTCGAAGTCTGGCCCTCGAAGTGCTGCATCGGGATAGTCTGAGAAGTTTGACCCTCATGCTGCTGTGTCGGATCGTCAGAAGAAGTCTGGTGCCAATATATCATCGGGGCCTGGGGGATCACCGGTGCCTGTGGCTGAGGCTGCTCTTCGGGTGGTCCCTGGGTCGTCTCCTCCCTCGGTGGGGTGGTGGATGGCACTACGGTACCGTATGCCTCGCGGTCGCTACGCAAGTTCATCTTGCTGTAAAAGATGGAACTTCATTAAAAGAGTACGGAATCAAACAGGATGCAGATATTCAAATAATTAGATACGAAAGAGGTTCAAAGGCGATGATCAAGGTGGATGAGACCTAATAATTTCCATCCTATTGCAGGCTCGCTGGACATGTTACCATACCACAAGCGATAGATATTTGGTGTTTCAGACCTGCATGGGCCACCACTAAAACCATGTCACGCCCCAGTCCCAAAATATATGGAACCAGGCCACGTGGCATTGGCCAGCTGACACGTCTCCGAGGATATCCTAATTTAATGGATCCTGGCGAAGCGTGCTACGCTGTCCTAAATCTAACAAGTCTAATATATCAACAGGCAGTGTCTAAACTCATCCACAAATAAGTAAATACTGAAATAAAAGACTGGAATATAAGGACATAGTCGAATGACATAATACAACTGAAATATGTCTGGTGGGAATAAACCCACTACAAATGTTGGAGATAAGTACTGATAGTCTGGAAAATAAGTGCTGAAAATGAGAGTGACTGGAACAACTGCTAACTAGGTAATGAGCTCCAGTCATAGGCGGAAGGCCTACCAATCTGATCAGGGGTACTCTGATGGAAGTACCTCCAGCTCCTCGTCAAGAGCAAACCCCGTCTCCACACCTAGCCCATAAACTGTGGGATAATAGGCCTCGTCCAGATCTGAAAGATAACCAGGTCCTCAGAGGGACGTAACAAGATACAATATGCATGCCAGATATAGTACTAAATAAAAGTAAAGAGGGGTGTGCTAACCATCTAAGTGAATGCAATGTAAGGACAACCTCGGAACATATAAGTAGGTATAGGCATAACATCCAACGTCCTATAGAGTGTGGTATCTGCAACATCCATCATTTCGAAGAATGAGGTATCTGTATGTATGTAACGTCCAACACTCTAAGGGACGTGATATCTGCAATGATATATACATCCGTACCACTCCGAAGAGTGGGGTATCTGAATAAAGGAAATCATCGGATCCGTGGCTCCTTTGGATACTACCGAGTCCGATGGGTGTATCCCATACGTCCATCAGTTGTCCTCCCCGCCCAATGTAGATACGCAAGTCGAATACACGACTTGAGTGTACCGTATCTAGATGTCAAGTCTCAATTTAACTATATTACTCTAGAATACATGCTAGTCCGTGATGCATGTCGTACGTACCGATAGAAAATCGGGTACGCAGACCCGTATTCCAATATGAATGTACCATCGCGATACGTGTATAGTGCCATGGTCAAGGAAGATATCAAAATATCCTCACAGAAGAAGGTGAGTCAGCTAGCAACTAGGACATGTACACTATTCATCGATGCATTGTCGACTGCACCCGAGTTAATCTCGGACGCACACAGTTCATGTATATTTGCAACATTTAACATTTAATTTTAAGCAGTAATCCAGCAAGGTATACTTGCCTGCCCCGGGTAGCTGCGAAATCCAAAGCCCTGCTACTGATGCCTCGGCAGTAGTGTCCAGCAATCCTATATAGGATATAGTAATGACCAAATTAGTCGCTACAATAGCACGACTAATGCACACTGTCTGTATCTACAGTTGACATAGGGTCGGGACTGTATATATATATATATATATATATATATATATATATATATATATAGCCAATACTAGTATATACACATACACTAACTCATATTTAATTATATTTAGTATAATATATATGTTTAGTAGTACAAAAATAGTACTTAAGTATTAATTAGTATATACTAATTATACACACAGTAAATATGTATACATAATTGGTAATATCATAAATTCATATATATATACATATATATATTTAGAAATAATTTTGTATAAGTACAAAGATACACATACTTATTTTAGATATAATGACATATTTAAAATACACCATGCCATATATATTTTATTTAATAACTTAAAATATTCTAAAACACACTACATATAATTTTACGTAATAAAAACAATTTAAGTATTTAAATCTGAATACTTTTATTAGACATATACTTATGGTATTTTAATTAAATAATAATAAAGTATTTAAGCTTCTAGTATATATATACTATGTATGTGCATACATTATATTTGTGAATACCTACAATATATTTTTCATAAATATTATACTCAGAGTATTTTTAAAATAGTATATATACTTATACATAATTATACTACAAAATACAGAAAATAAAGTATACATTTAGAATACATATACATACTAGGTTTAATACATGTAAATTTTACATATCTATATACATAATAGGTATTATAAATACTTAGTTATTTAATACACTATTTAGTATCTTATACGTTTATTTATTAGCCTACATAAAGTATACAAAAAAAATACAGTATATATATATTGTTTAGTTTATACAGGGTTATATATACAATGTACTAAAATACGTATTTAAATACACTATTACTGGATCTATATATATACAACTTGCAGTCTAAAATACTTGGCTAAATACTAATAAATATACATAAAATCATGCACTGGGTTGTACCTCAGGTCGAGGGGGTCAAGGTGGTCGACCGTCGCCGGAGGGGGTGGCCGGACAGCGCTCCGGCGTCGCGCGCGGGGGGGGGGGGGGTCGGTAGCAGCAGCCGCGGTCTGAAGTCTTGGCGCTGCGGGGGCTACCACGGCCAACGTCGTCGTCGTCGTCGGTTGAGATTCGACGGGAAGGAAGTGGACTGGCCGGAGGTGACGCCGGTGAAGTTTGGTGGGCGGCGGTGTTGCGGTGGCGAAGCACGGAGGGAATGGGTGGTCGGCTGTGCTGTACGGGAGGGAGCTGCTCGGTTCGGTGCGGGCGGTTGGGGGAGCTGTTCCAGCGTCGTGGTGGCTGGTGGCTCAGGTGGCAGGTGGGGGAAAGGCAGGCGAGGGTGGTCGGGTCGTTGTGGTGGTGGCCGGTGGTGGCGTTTGGCCGGAGTCGGGCGCGAGGAGGAAGGTTGGGGTCGGGCTGAGGGGAGAGCTCGGTTTGGTGAGTTTAGGGTTTTTTTTGGGATTTTTGGGTTTTGTTTTTATTTTTGTGAGTTGTAATGAAGGTATATGTAGGTGAGAGAGTGAGGGGGGGGGCTGTCTTGGGGTTAGGGCCGGCTGTAGGAAATTTTTGGGTAGTTGGGGAAGCTTCTACATGATGAAGGGAGGACTAGGATTTAGGTATTTCAAATATAGGGCCATGATGTGCCCTACATAAAGTGATGTAAGTACATAGGAAAGGGGGAGAAATTAAAGCATACGGTTAGGCATGACCATTGCTTTTCTCCATGATGGTTTGGGCCAATGAGAGGGGAACACCTCATTGCAATTTTGCAATTAGGCCCCTGAACAATTTGGTATTTGCACAAATTATGGAGTTGGGGATTTAATGTAACCAAACACCATGTTTGGTGTTCCTCATTGGACTATGGTGGTGTATGGTGTTTTGTATGAGGCTTGTGGGTGTGGATGTGGGTTTGGGTTCGAGTTGGGTCTAATTTAATTGAGGTTAGGTAGCCACATTAATTATTTTTTAATTAATGTAACGGGTGTTTCTAATTTAATTTAAATAAAAAAATTTGGGAGTCTAAATTTGGTTGGACAAGGGTCTTTGGTGTAGTAGGCTCAGTGTACAATAATATCGTGATCTGGGTTGGTCAGAATTGGTTGAGGTTGGGTCTTAATGTCAATTGGAATGGGCAACGAACGTAATTACGCAATTTAATTAATTTGCGCACGGACGTTTGTAACGACTTTTGTGCGACTAAAATTAGGCACGAAAATCGGTATCCGAGGTTTGTCCTAGGTTCAATATGATGGGTTTACAGGTCTAGGTCAAATATGTGGAATTTGTTTTAGGGCAACAGCTAGGGTATTATCCCAAATAATCAAATCATTTTACAGGTATTTATAATACTATATATTAAATCATAATTAAGTCAGGTTAACCCTAATTAGGCTAATTTAATAATTTAACCCTAATTTCTGGTCGAGGGGGTTTACACTATGAATATAACTTAAGGAAACATTCAGCATAGTCTTACTTGAAAACATAAGCGAGTATGCTGGCACGAGTCTAAGGACTAGTACGAGGAGTAAACCGTACAGGGACATATCGGGCGACATAATCCATAAGGAAAGTAGTGTAAATAAGTGAAGCAGTGCACTATGAAGAGTACATAATGATCTACTCGAGGCATAGCGGGGTCTACTTTACGAAGCTAAGGTAGCATGCGAGAGTTCGATTATAAGCCAACTTTTATTTTCATGTTCTAACACAAGTAATACAAGATGATATTATTCCCTTAGCTAGGTGCATTGTATTCTTTATTAGCATACAATGGGTGATTCACCTAGCAACTAGCATGTATCGTCCATATTTTAAGTGTGATGGCTAAGCAAATACAAGTTTATCGTAGCCACCTACCTTAGCGATAATTCATCTCGGTCGAGCGATACTCCGAGCGAGCCTTTGAAAGTCTAAGTTTGAACTCCTGAAGGGCCAAGTCTGGAATCCTTTGCCTCAAACGAGTCTTCTCGCTGAGCAAAGCGGGTCAGGTCGTTACATTTGCGTCGTTTGAATCGGCTTTTCGCTTGAGCGAAATGGGTCGTTATATTTTACAGGCCTAACATTCGATGTAGAGATAAATTTTTAATGCATTTAAGTATAAGTTCTAATGTTGGTTGCAGAAATAAGATTTATATTTTTTATTTATTGTTTTAACTATGGATAAGTTACTAATATTTTCTAACACCAAAATGCTGCTATCATGTTCCTAAAAATAAATTTGGTTTAAGTGTAAAGTTGCTTTCATATTCTTAAAAATGAATTTGGTTTAAGCGTAATGATTATATCATGTCAATAAGAATGAATATGTTCAAGAATAATATTGTATTTATTAAAGGTAAAAATGAATGGATATTGTTCATGAAATAGCTTTAATACTTGGAATAAATGAAATAAGAAAGTATGGTTTCTGATTTATTATCGAAATAAAGTATGGCTTTGATTAATTATTGATATGAAATAGAAATTGGTAAAAGATAGAGAGATTACTGGTATTAATATAAATATTTTCTCACATTATTTTTTGTGTATATTTTCAATTAAGTGTAGTTTTGCCACTCACCAGTGCATTCGCAATGTACTGACTAATACCTAATAGGTGTTAAAATTTTTACTGGACTTTTGGAGGCGGTAGATAGCTTTTCATTCTTTGGAAGATGGAGATCTGAAGGCATTTTATTTTCTTGGTATAAGGGATATAATGTATGGAACAAAATTATTGTTATTATTTGAGTTTCATAAGTTGTAAGCCAAGTTGCCATGTTCAACTGTCTATTGAAAGCCTTTGTATTCGCTGCAAGTTATGAATAAAAGAAATGATGTTCTTATATCATTTTTGTTGTTTGGTTTTCTGCTTTATAGTTTTGCTGCATCAGTCTCAATTCAGTCTATTTTGTTTATTTACAAGTTGGCCTTGTATAAGCACAACTTAGGTTTGTATGAGATCACGTCTAGTGACAACTTTTTGGTCCTTTGGGACCGAGGCATACATGTCATGATCCGCACCTAGATGATCGGGATACGAGTATGTGGGTACGTCTAGCCTACGTCGCAACATTGATGGTAGAACGCTGTCTAGACCTCAAGATCAATACTAAGTCTAACTAAATAACAATAAGTACTCAATCACAACAAACTAAAGGAAGATACGAATGGATAAAGCAAATCCAAATATAATATATCAAAGCTATCCAAGTCACAATTCTAAGAATCCAAATATTTACCTACAAGCCAAATAAGTTTCAGAGATAAATCTGGTCAACTATCTTATATAATGAACTATAGAAAAATACTGAACTAGGAATTCTAAATCTAACTCTTCCAGATAAGTCCAAGGTGCAAGAGTTGTCTTAACTATATCCACATCCAAAGGTCCAAGAGCGTGTCAAGCATTCCTAATATTTGTCAACATATCCAGTAAGGAGCGGAGCAAGTACTATTACAACCATGAAAATACAGAATGCATGTATTATGATAGAAACTGTACAAGTAATGAACTCATGTAAAGGAACAAATGAAGACAAGTAGAAGTATGGAACTGGCAACACGTAAGGAGTAATATGGTAAACTGGCAATATAAAAATAGGTAATAAGATGAACTAGCAACATATAAGCAAATAAACTAGAACATGAATGACATATCTGACAAACTGATAATACTGTGTGACCTTGAATACAGGGTTTAACATGTGGGGGCTAGGCTGAATCTGGTATGACGTACGTAAGGTGTACAACTACTATCTATCAAATCAAATAGAAAAAAATAGGATTTACCATATGTCTAATAGTGTATTCTCTCCCCCGACTCTCTTTTATAAGGATCACAAAGACAGTAGACACAACCATGGAATATGAGTCCAGAACCATAATAAATAGTCACTACTCACAAAGAACGAATAATCATAAACCATGATACATATAAGCACATGTTGTAGATACGAATAGTCTCGAATCACAACATGGAGACTCAACAAATTATGACACGATAACTCACATCATAACTCGGGCTCACATATCAAAACTCGAATAATCATGATGTTACAACACATATTTAACTCAATCATGAACCTAGATAACCCATCCATATGTACACCATCATAGTGTCAAGACAACTAGTAAGAAAAAATAATAACATTTATCATGTAAATATAAATTCATAATTGTAAAGCCCTTGCCAGTCGTCCAGAGCCGGTGGTACAGTGTCAAAATCTGTATCAGAGCCCAAACAACCTATATTATGAGTTGTCAACGTCAATATGTGCATGAACTAATAAATATCTTATCACTTGGGTTTTATACTAATCTATATCTACGTTATATGTTTAGTCTATTGGTGATAAATGTCATGACCTGCTCCCGAATAGTCGGGTATGAGTTATTCATATCCAGCCTATGCTATCGTTGACAGTGGTAGTCAGCTGTCTAAACCTTAGCAATCACTCAAAATAAATGTTAATCTCTCATAATAGCATCTAATATCGATCTCGTCTAAGCAAATCATAATACACCACCATGTTTTAAATTACTCCGCTGTCCTGAACCTAAAATATTGGCCGTTCTCCAAACGGTTCAGTACCAATTATTTTAAATTCTCTATTGGCCTAGGGACTTATGTTCAGAACCTAAATCTCTTTTCTAATAATCTTTTTCCCACTAACCTTCAGATTACTCTTAAGACACAAGATGAACTCTACTAACACAGTCACTTTGACATTTGAACTGAAAGTTACATATACCCTTAACCCGGTAATCTAACCCATGGACAACGTTGTATCCCATTGGACACAACCTAATCCTTCCGAGATCTACCTTGGTAGTAACAAGACACGACTTATGTTTTGTCTGCTGATACGAGTTCGCAGAGACATCTCTGTATTGAAACCGAGATTTGTATAAATCTGACAAGGCAAAAAATTATACCTGAATGGAGGCGATCTGAATCTAGTGTAATGATACCGTTATTGCGAGTCAGACACTGACACTCGTGTGTCCAAATACAAACATAACCCTGATTATAGAATTTTATCGAACACATTGAGTCCATGGATCAGGATAAAGAGCTTATATTAGTTTTAGATTTCTAAAGATTCAAGAATACAACAAATTAAAAGAAAATTTTCACTTATGAATGATAGATTTGGTCTTTTGTAACCTCCATATCCTAAAATTCATGCTTAAATGTTGTTATTAGGTTGATTTGGGACTATTGGAATTTTTCCATAATTTTTAGCTAATTAAAAACTAGTAACCCTAATTTCCTAGGACTTTCAAGAATTTATTTTAGGGACAAACTTAATTAAAAATATCCCAAACTTTTATTTTAGGTTCTAAATAATAAAATATATTTTCTAGAATTTTTTGGGGATTTTTTGATTATTTTTAGCATTTATTTTGAGTTAATTAGAAAAAACTGAATTAAAAACTATTTTCTGAAAATAAAACCCCCAAAAGTAATTATTTCTGTCCAGTCAGCCAATAGGGGCCCACCTGTCAGCCTCCAGCAGCGAACAGTGCCGGGCCCTCCTGTCAGTGACCGCGGGGTGGATGTGAGCCGAGCCGAGTCAGAGTTTGACTCGGACTCAGCTGAGCCGAGCCGCGTCAGATTCGGACCGTCCGATTTGGGCAGGGCAGCGCGGATGGCTGCCATGTGTCAACTCTGAGCCGTGGTTGTACTCTCTCTCCTCTCTATATATATAATAGTTTAAGTTATTTTCTAGGATTTTTCTTAAGCCGATTTTTGGAGAATTGCCATCTAGGGTTCCTTCATCTTCCAGAAGCCATTGCGCATAGTTTCGGACTCCAAACGAGACCTAGTTTTTTGTGTTAGAATGATATTGAGGTTAGATTTCTGATTATATAATTTTTTTATGAAATTATGAGTATTAAATTCTGGAAAATTCGTAGAGCACAACATGTCCGAAAATAGATATATTTTGATGTTTTCGCTATTCCGGGAGAACCAGGAATCAGAATCATGAACCGTTTAAAGTTTCGGAAAGATAATGTCGAGATCATTGACATATGTTTTTCTCAGAATTTAATTCGAAGTATTTATATACTATTAATTCTGTAGAACTTCTAGGTTAGAATTTAACCATCGGTACACAATACAAAATTTGTATGTGCCATAATTCCCAAACGAATTTGAATTCGGACAAGCCGTAAATTCTAGCATGATTTTGACGCTGAAATCTATAGGAAATCATGCATGAAAGTCGAGTTTGTGTCGGTTGACTTTTTGGTCAACAGATCGCCTCGATTGCGTGCCATGAGTCTCGAGTTGATAAAATTCAGTTCCTTTGGACAAAATTTAGGAATTAACCTAAAAATTAGAAAAATAAGATTAAAATAGAATTTTAGAATAATTATTCCAGAATTAAATAAATTAAAATAAATTATCTTTTGACATGGTAAATTTGTAATACATATGCTATTTGGACTGTGACTTGGATTCTGATTCATACCAGCTAAGGACCACATGCGAGTACATTCTCTGATAATTTCTATTATTTGATAATTTCTATAATTCTAGTATTTAGAAATATTACATCTGACTCTTGACACTGTGCTACACGGACTAGTATATTGATTGGATCTTTAGTCATGAGATGTTATATTGGTTATCGCATTGACATTGTACACGACATTGACATTAGACATTGATATTAGACATTGTACATGATATATTGGACATTGATCGTGTATCGTGACGTGTCATGGTTGGATCCACAGTACTAGTTGGGGGCGAAGAAATTGCTAGTGAGAGATGTGATCAAAATACCTATCGTACAAGTGTAGACATTGAACGGTGTTAATCATACACCTCACGTATGATTAGCCAGGCCATGTAGTCATCGAACAAGTTCCCAAGCCGATCACATTTGGAAACTATGATTTCAAACACTAAGAATAGATACAGTTCTCTATTTTAGTTCATATACTACATCACCCGTATATGATATTGTACCTCGTTCTCTTCATTTCATATATGCACTGACTGTACCATATTGCCTATATTGCCTATCTCTTTATTTTGCCATTGCATTTATTTATTGTCTTCCCTCAGTATATAGCATCATCTATTTATTGTTTTATAGTCCTTATCAATTAACTGGAACTGTTATTTGAGATATACTTTGCTCCATCCTGACTGGAAATATTTTTCCAGACTGCGCCTTAGAGGACTGGTGTCCGACATATTATGGACCACAGGAAGAGTAGCTGCAAACTTGGACTTGGTAGCACAGGTGTGATTCCCGGGAGGTCTAGTCGGGATCACTAGTTATTTAGTTAGTTTCTTTTAGCAGTTTTTGGTACCGGATTTATTTCCGGCATACTTTGAAACTTGGATATTACTGTTGAGTTAGATTATTTCTATTTTAGACTTGAGTTGCATTTTGATTTATTTATTCTTCGATATCTTATCGTGCTCTAGTTTATGTGATTGAGTATATTCCGTATTATATGGTGATATCTGTGTATTCTTAAGGAGTTGGATATTCATGTGAGATTATTTAGATAGTATTATGACCTAGACAGCGTTCTACCGCCGATGCTGCGGCGTAGGCTGGACGTACCCACGCACTCGTACCCCTATACCGGGTGCGGGTCGTGACACATTTTTAGTGGTGGCCCATGTAGGTCAGACTTTGCAATTAGAGCGATGTCGTGGTAGTGCGACAACTTAGTTGTACTACTGCGTGTCTGCGATAGGATCTAGGATATAGCATACTAGGATGAGAGCGGATACTCAATCACAACTAGGAATATTTCTAATCTATTATCTTATTATCCTTATTTTTCTTCTGTTCCTTTCTTCCTATTTGATTGATTGATTGATTCCTTAGTACGGTAGTTTGTATTTGTGGTTTTGTTGTTAGAATGTAGTTACCGACAGAGACTGCAATACCATGACAAAAGTGACCATAACCATACATGTTTACTCTAGATTGCATGTTGTATGACTGTAGGTATAATTTTTTTTGACCTTGATTGTTGAGGATTTGACTGTAGTAAAGATTAATGAAGAGGTTATGACTTGACAAAGAGAGACAAGGTGCCTTAAATTTCGAGGGGAAATATTAAATTAAATAAAGAGTTGGGAATTTAATATGGCAGAATTGACGATTTTGTTAAATCATTGATTTTTATGAAGATTAAGAAATGATTGAATTTATTATTAAATTTTGAGGAATTTAAGAAGGTTATCAATATATTTATTGGACTGCAAGTTATGAACTTATATTTTGAATATTGTGTTGGAGGTTTTATAAGTATTACATCGTTGAGTATTATGAAAAAAAAAATCGAGGAATAAGAACACAAATAGATTAGTGTTGAATTCAAAATTTGGGATGAGATTCAATTTTATAATATGCATTGATTGGATTTAAATTAGAGGAGTAAGATCATTAATGGATTTGTCACGCCCCAGTCCCAAAATACCGAGGGACCAGACACGTGGCAATGGCCAGCAGCACGCACCGATGGACAAACCCAATTTAATGGATCCATCAGGGCGTACTTAAGCTGTAAAACAAAGTCTACGACAACATGGCACGACTAATCTCATCCACACAAGAATAAGATCCACGGATATAAGAAATATAAATCATCAAACAGTCTCACAAAGTGCTTCGGGGAACAACCCGATAAAATCTGATACAATGGTTCAACAGACCAAAATATAAATAACAGAATAAAATAAATACTGAGCATGTAACATGGATGCTCAGAAAAAGTCTTCAACTAACACCTCATCCTCGGGTGTCGGTACAGCTCCTGTATCTGCTTCTGCTCCTGCTACTGCTGTTGTCCCGTATACCTCGGGATAGATCTCGTCTGCAAATCCTGGGGACATAATCCGGATCTAGGTCCTCAGGGGACATAGCAAGGTACAGATAATATAAGCCAAAATAAATGCAGTGCAGCAAATAATGAAATAAATAGGGTAAGCTATATAACCATCTATGTGAAATGCAAGATGAGAGCATCACGAGTACTCAGGCTGAGCCACTACAAGCTCTGTGTCGGGGAGCCAGTAGCAGTAATAATGAGTAATGGGCCAAGCTCGGGTTTCAGAGTCTTGTGCCTCACAGTAGTAGGGGATATATATGTAATCAGCCTTTAGCCTGTGTGTCTCTCCCCACCCAATATAATCACACGTCTCATGTCCATAACGTCTCATGTACATGGCACGCAAGATCATAGCTAATGCAGTAAGTCATAGAGTATCCAAGAGTATAATGTCTCTGTCAGAAGTCTGTATCCTATACAGAATCACCATGAATATCTCAGAAGAATCCTATCTCATGTATAGTGTCAAGTGTCCTGGGTATAATGTACTTGATAAGACAAGTACGAGAATGTAAAGGGGTCACGAATGTCCATCTCTAGATGACATACACAACATCGCGTACGGTGTTGGCACCCGACTAATAATCGGACGCTAAGTACGTCACACGGTCCTAGGTTAAGCATGCACAGCAATATAAATAAAGTAAGGAAATATGCAACAAGAACTGTAAAGTTGGCAAGGTATACTTGCCCACTGATGTATAACTAAGACAAAAAGATAAGTAGCAAAGCTGCAGGGTTTGGCAAGGTACACTTGCCTGGGGTTTGAATATCAACAGTTGTCCCTGTATTAGTGGAAACTGTAGGTACTTCTCCAAAAGCTGTAATAAATATCACCAACAGTCTCAGAAGATATCAAATAGCTAGAAACGCCTGTCCTTAAGTCCAATTCGGACACAAGGGCAAAAATGATATTTCCGGGCCAAAGCAGGGTCCATATGTGGGCCACTTTGCACCGAAAAGCGTATCAGGGTCAAAGGTCTCCAAATTCATCAAACTTAGTGTCAACAAGTCAGGAACGATGATACGAACCCAACGAAACTTTCAGAATTGGATTTCGATGAGCCGATCACAAAATCGTCCGTCAAGTAGAGCCTGTGGGGCCCACGATACACAATTTTGTCAACGTTCTCAGAATCGAACCAAACTTGGGTCACAGGACCAGCGTATTGTTACGAGTCTGATGGTGCAAGTTTCGTCTCGATCCGACATGTGTACACAAAGTTACAGCGTATTCCAGAATGGGCGGATACGGGGCGTTGTCGGCGGATACGCGTTGATTCCGGTGTGTACGCACATCCAAATCAACTTTTGCGAAATCCCACACGTTCGTATCAATGACGCGCATATTTCTGTGTAGACTGCGTACGACCAAGTCATCCCGTTTGGCGGGGCACAATCAGTTCAAAGGTGAAACAGGGCGTTGGTTTTTCTGTTTTTGGATCGCGGTGTGCGATCACCACAGGAAGCGATGCACCGAGCGAGTTGCACGGGCATCGAGAGGGTTACACAGTCTACGCGTTGCAACAGACGGAATCAAAAATGGAATTACAAGAAGAGAGGAAACGCTACCTGAACAGGGCTCCGTGAATCTGACTTTCACGTATCCGAGTGTCCGGATCGCGTCCTGGTCTTGTGTCCGCTGTGTCTCCTTGACACGAACTACGTCCGGGTCGGGACGACCGTGCCTAGGGCTACTGGAGGCTGGCCGTTCTGGTCAGGCGAAGATGGGGTCGTCGACGAGGCGGAGATGGGGTCGGGACTGCTGTGCTCAGCGGTTCGGAGGAGGGCTGAGCAGAGGCGGCGAGGAGTCGGGTCGGCGGAGATGGGAGGAGAGGGAGTCGAGGGGCTCATCAACGGGGCTGTGGAGTTTGGGGACGGCCGAGGGTGACCAGAGCGGCTCGGGGCTGCTCGCGGAGGGAGGAGGGTGACTCGTCGGGCTGAGCGGGGCTGTGGGAAGAGGAGAAGGGAGGCGTCGAGGGTCGTCGGTGGTCGGGAGGTCAACGGCAAGGTGTTCGGGCGGCGGCGGCGGTGAGGAGAGAGGTCTGGCGGCGGTTGGGCCCGAACGTCGTGGGGAATTTATAGGGCTGCTACAGTGAATTCGGTGGTTAGGGTTTGGTCGGGTTCGAGTTTGGGTTTGGATCGGGTTCGGGTTTCATGGATCCAACCCGACCCGTTAAGCTGGGTTGGTTCAGTGGAGCGGTTCAGTCAGCGGTTTGGTTCACTGTGGTTTGGTTTATTTTGGTTCAATTGAACCGGGTTCAGTCTGGTTTATTTGGGTTTAATTATACGTTAGTTTTTAGGGCTTTAAAAATGATTCCGGAGTCCAATAAATTCACAGAAAATTACCCTATGTCCGGTTTTTTATTTTACACCATAAAATATTATTTCCATAATATTTTATCATTAATTAACAGCATATAAAAATCTTTTAATCACAAATTCCTAAGTTTTAATTCCAAAAAAATACCAAAAATTGGGAATAATTATATTAAAATATTCTGAAAAATTAGGGTGTTTACAATCTACCCCCCTTAAGAGGATTGTGTCATCGCAATCAAATAATAAACTACTAAAGGAAGAACTATGGGCATTACAAGAATGCTTAGGTTATAACTGCATCCGCGAATAAGTGAGGATAACGTTGACGCATACTATCCTCCCGTTCCCAGGTCGATTCGCCAGGAGAACGATGTTTCCAAGCGACACGAACCAGTCTAATTGTCTGTCCTCGCAATGTCTTCTCACTGTAGTCGAGGATGTCAACTGGTTGTTCTTCATACCTCAAGCTAGGGCCCACTGCGATCTCTGAATGATCGACCACGTGACTTGGGTCGGTCACGTACCTTCTCAGCTGTGAGATGTGAAATACGTCATGCACTCCCTCTAAGGACAGAGGTAATGCAAGACGATAAGCCACCTCACCAATGCGCTCTAGAATATCAAATGGCCCGATGTACCTTGGGCTCAACTTGCTTCTACTCCCAAATCTGATAGTACCTCGAGTGGGCGAAATCCTCAGAAATACGTGCTTTCCTTCTTTGAACTCTAGGGGACGTCTGTGCGTATCAGCCCAATGCTTCTGTCAGTCCGGGGTTGCTCGAAGGTGATTCTGGATTTGTTTTACCTTCTCCACTGTCTGCATTATCAATTCTGGACCCAGTATTTGACGTTTACCAACGTCACTCCAATATATTGGTGATCTGCACTTCCTTCTTTAAAATGCCTCGAATGGTGCCATCTGAATGCTGGCCTGATAACTGTTGTTATAGGAGAACTCCACTAAGTGCAAATGATCTTCCCAAGATCCTCCAAAGTCTAGCATACACGATCACAACATATCCTCCAAGATCTGAATTGTGCGCTCCGATTGACCATCTGTCTGTGGGTGGTAAGCTGTGCTGAATTTGAGTCTGGTGCCAAGACTCTCTTGCATGCTTCGCCAGAAATAAGATGTAAATCTCGAATCTCGATCCGATACAATACTAACCGGCACTCCATATAATCTGACGATTTGTCGCATATACATGTCGGCTAGTACCTCTGTGGACTGCCCAACTCTAAATGGCAAGAAGTGTGCCGATTTAGTGAGTCTATCCACGATAACCCATACTGCATCTCTTCCGCTGGGGCTCCTTGGAAATCCTGTGACAAAATCTATCGTGATACGTTCCTACTTCCATTCTGTTATAGGAAGCGGCTGTAACATACCTGCAGTCCTTTGGTGCTCGGCCTTTACTTGCTGACAGACTAAATATTTAGCCACAAATCTTGCAATCTCCTTTTTCATTCCATGCCACCAGTAATACTGCCTCAAGTCTCGGTAAATCTTGGTTCCTCCTGGGTGAACAGAGTACATAGAGCTATGTGCTTCAGTCATTAACTCCTGTCTTAATTCTCCATTTGGAACATACAGGCGATTCCCAAACCTTAATGTCTCGTCTTCATGTATATGAAGTCCTGTCTGCATGCCGGCTTCTTTCCTCTCTTTGAGTCTTCGGAATCTAGCATCGGTGGGCAATGCCTCTTTAATTCTTTCCATAAGTGACGACTTAACTTCAAGATTAGCCAGCAAGCCATTCTTTCCTGGTAAAACAACCTCTATCTGAAGCTCCTGTAGATCTCTCAATAACTCGGGCTGCATCGTCAAGAAATAAGCCGTAGGATTCCTGCTGAGTGCGTCTGCTACGATATTCGCCTTTCCCGGATGATACTGCAGATCTATATCAAAGTCTACCATCAATTCCAGCCAATGTCTCTGCCTCATGTTGAGCTCCTTCTGAGTATATACATACTTCAGTCTCTTGTGATCAGTAAAGATGTCTACCTTCTCTCCATAAAGATAGTGCCTCTAAATCTTCAGTGCAAATATAACTGCTGCTAGCTCCAGATCGTGTGTTGGGTAGTTCTTCTCATGGACCTTCAACTGTCTCGATGCATAAGCAATAATTTTGCCATGTTGCATCAAAACACATCCTAGTCCACTACCTGATGCATCACTGTAAACAACAAAACCTCCTGACCCTGAAGGAAGAGTCAAGACAGGTGCTGTTGTCAATTTTTTCTTCAATTCTTCAAAAGCCTTCTGGCAGTCTTCTGTCCATGTAAACTCCTGGTCCTTACGTGTCAACTTCGTCATAGGCTCCGCGATCCTTGAGAAATTTTCTACAAACCTTCGGTAATATCCCGCAAGTCCGAGAAAACTTCTTACCTCTGCAACTGATGTAGCTGTAGGCCATGTATCTATTGCCGCAACCTTCTCTGGATCAACTGAAAGTCCTTCTCCTGAGATAATATGTTCCAAGAAAGGCACTTTATCCATACAAAACTCACACTTACTGAGTTTGGCATATAACTTCTCCTGTCTCAAGGTCTCTAACACGATTCTGAGATGCTCCTCATGCTCTTCGTGGCTCTTGGAATATATTAGAATGTCGTCAATGAACACAACCACAAATTTATCTAAGAACTGATGAAAGACTCTGTTCATCAAACTCAAAAATACTGCTGGCACGTTGGTTAAACCAAACGGCATTACCAAGAACTCATAATGTCCATACTTGGTCCTGAAAGCTGTCTTCGGTATATCCTCCTTCCTTACTTTAATCTGATGATAGCCGGATCTAAGGTCAATCTTCGAGAATACCCTAGCACCACTCAATTGATCGAATAGATCATCAATGCATGGTAAGGGATACCTGTTCTTGATGGTCATAGCATTTAGTGCCCTGTAGTCAATGCACAACCTTACTGTTCCATCCTTCTTCGGCACGAATAATATGGGTGCTCCCCAAGGTGAAATACTGGGCCGAATAAAACTCTTCTCCAAAAGATCATCAACTTGTTCCTTCAACTCCACTAACTCCTTAGGTGCTAGCCGATATACTGATGAAGTGATAGGCTCTGCTCCTGGAGTTAAGTCTATGGTGAATTCTATTTCCCGATCAGGCGGTAAACCTGGAAGATCATCAGGAAATACATCTCCAAACTCTGATATGACTCTTGGGTAACCTGTCTCCCCTTCTACAGATAGTACCCTAAGAGTAAGCTGAAATCCTTGCTCTACTGCTCCCCAAAGAAACTCAAATTTTGGATGTCCAGGCGGTCTAAATATAACCCGTCCAAGTCGGCAATCAAGAGTCGCATGGTACTGACTTAACCAATCCATACCAAGTACAACATCATAATCCGGCATAGAAAAGATCAGAAATTGAGCTCGCATCTCTCTTCTACAGACTACTACAGAACATGATCTACAGACATCACTAACTGGAATAATTCCACCTTCCGTAAGAATTCTCTTTATCTTCGGAAGGGGTGCGGTGACTACTCTATGGGTGGCTACAAAGCTAGCTGCTATAAATGAATACGATGCTCCAGAATCAAATAAAGCTACAGCTGGCTACAAAGCTACCATTGTAAATGCCTAGCCTCGTCCCTGAGCTTGGCCTCTCTGCTGCTGAGCCTGCTGAAATAGAGCTGCCAGTGGTGCCAGTGGTGGTCTCTGCTGATTTTCTCCTGGGGCTGGTGGTCTGACTCCTCCAACTCCTGTTTGCGGTGCTCCTACTGCTGGATAAGCTGGTCGTGGTGTAGGTAAAGCTAGCCTCGGTGCTCCCTCTCTGTGCTCGGTGCAGTCTCTGGTTGAATGCTGGTTGGATCCACAAGCCAGGCATAGTCCTAACTTGCGTCTGCATTCTCTCTCAATGTGACCTACCTTGCCGCAGTGGTGACAAGTAGCGAGAGATATGGCCCTGTGTGCTGTTCTCTCTGGCATACTCCTCTGGGACCGTTTTGCTGAATCTCCATGTGCTGTCCTGGATGGTGCTGATGTGATTGGTCTCTTCAGATTTGACTCCCTTCTAGTGATGCGCTCCATGCGTCGTGCTGCTGTAAGGACGTCGGTATATGATGTAGGTGCGACCGATCCAATCAACCTCTGGAGCTCAAACTTCAGTCCGTCAAAGAACTTCTCAGCTTTCTCTTCCTCTGTCGAAATCAAGGTTGGGGAGAAGCGACTTAGACGAATAAGTTCTGCGTTGTATTCTTTCACTGACATATTGCCTTGGATAAGGCGGTTGAACTTGTCTCTGAGCTCCGACCGTGCAACTGCTGGAATATACATATCTCGGAAGAGTCTGGAGAACTCTTCCTAAGTGACTCGGTCCTGTCCGAGCCTCCTCTCTTCTGATAACCACCAATGATGTGCATTTTCAGTCAACTGCATTCTGACCGCAGTCATCCATTTCTCTCTTGGAAGTTCAGTTGCTTCCAACTGGTGCTGGATGTTTGTGAGCCATTCGTGAACTTCTGTTGGCCCTTCTTTACCAGAAAAGGTACGAGGCTTGAGCTGACAAAAATCGGTGATAGATTTCGTCGCTGATCGTCTCGCTGGTGGGTTTGCCTGCGCCAATGCAGATACCAGGCTGGTTCTCAAATACTCTGCCTCATGACGCTGAGCCTCTTGTTGAACCTGCTGTTGGGCTTGCATCATGGCATAAATTATCTGAAACATCTGTTGCCCGTCCATGGCTTGCCCTGGCGGGAAAACTGGCATATATGGAGTGAACTGTGGCAGAGGTAGGATATCATCACGCCGGAACCTTGGATTAGGCTGGCCGGTTTGATTGCTTTACGATGTTTGTCCTCCATTCCCTGGTGTCACTCCATCTATATAAGTAACCACAGCGTCGTGTGGCGTATCCAAGGGAATCTCCTCTCCGTTCCTGGGATCCATTACTCTGCAACCAAAAGATAAACTATAAGAACGCTCAGAGGAATCAATACAGGATACAAATCAAGTAACAAATTCGAGTTCGATATAGAGTTCAAAAATGGTTCAAACAATGGATGAGATCCTATAACTTATCCTATCCTTTAGGGCAGGATTGTTCGGTCCCTAAGTTAAAACCGAACGTTTTAGTCGTAGACCTGCATGGGCCACCACAAAAACCATGTCACGCCCCAGTCCCAAAATACCGAGGGACCAGACACATGGCAATGGCCAGCAGCACACACCGATAGACAAACCTAATTTAATGGATCCATCAGGGCGTACTTAAGCTGTAAAACAAAGTCTACGACAACATGGCATGACTAATCTCATCCACACAAGAATAAAATATGATCCACAGATATAAGAAATATAAATCATCAAACAGTCTCACAAAGTACTTCGGGGAACAACCTGATAAAATCTGATACAATGGTTCAACAGACCAAAATATAAATGACAGAATAAAATAAATACTGAGCATGTAACATGGATGCTCAGGAAAAGTCTTCAGCTAACACCTCGTCCTCGGGTGTCGGTACAGCTCCTGTATCTGCTTCTGCTCCTGCTACTGCTGCTGTCCCGTATACCTCGGGATAGATCTCGTCTACAAATCCTGGGGATATAATCCGGATCCAGGTCCTTAGGGGACATAGCAAGGTACAGATAATACAAGCCAAAATAAATGCAGTGCAACAAATAATGAAATAAATAGGGTAAGCTATATAACCATCTATGTGAAATGCAAGATGAGAGCATCACGAGTACTCAGGCTGAGCCACTATAAGCTCTGTGTCAGGGAGCCGGTAGCAGTAATAATGAGTAATGGGCCAAGCTCGAGTTTCAGAGTCTTGTGCCTCACATTAGTAGGGGATATATATGTAATCAGCCTTTAGCCTGTATGTCTCTCCCCACCCAATGTAATCACACGTCTCATGTCCATAACGTCTCATGTCCATAACGTCTCATGTACATGGCATGCAAGATCATAGCTAATGCAGTAAGTCATAGAGTATCCAAGAGTATAATGTCTCTGTCAGAAGTCTGTATCCTATACAGAATTACCATGAATATCTCAGAAGGATCCTGTCTCATGTATAGTGTCAAGTATCCTGGGTATAATGTACTTGATAAGACAAGTACGAGAATGTAAAGGGTTCATGAATGTCCATCTCTAGATGACATACACAACATAGCGTACGGTGTTGGCACCCGACTAACAATCGGACGCTAAGTACGTCACACGGTCCTAGGTTAAGCATGCACAGCAATATAAATAAAGCAAAGAAATATGCAACAAGAACTGTAAAGTTGGCAAGGTATACTTTCCCACTGATGTATAACTAAGACAAGAAAATAAGTAGCAAAGCTGCAGGGTTTGGCAAGGTACACTTGCCTGGGGTTTGAATATCAATAGTTGTCCCTGTATCAGTGGAACCTGTAGGTACTCCTCAAAAAGCTGTAATAAATATCACCAACAGTCTCAGAAGATATCAAATAGCTAGAAACGCCTGTCCTTAGGTCCAATTTGGACACAAGGGCAAAAATGACATTTTTGGGCCAAAGCGGGGTCTATATGTGGGCCACTTTGCACCGAAAAGCGTGTCAGGGTCAAAGATCTCCAAATTTGTCAAACTTAGTGTCAATAAGTCAGGAACGATGATACGAACCCAACGGAACTTCCAGAATTGGATTCCGATGAGCCGATCACAAAATCGTCCGTCAAGTGGAGCCTGTGGTGCCCACGATACACGATTTTGTCAACATTCTCAGAATCGAACCAAACTTGGGTCACAGGACCAGCGTATTGCTACGAGTCCGATGGCACAAGTTTTGTCTCGATCCGACGTGTGTACACAAAGTTACAACGTGTTCTAGAATGGGTGGATACGGGACGTTGTCGGCGGATACGCGTTGATCCCGGTGTGCACGCACATCCAAATCAACTTCTGCAAAATCCCACACGTCCGTATCAACGACGCGCATGTTTCGGTAAAGATCGCGTGTGACCAAGTCATCCCATTTGGCGGGGCGCACTCAGTTCCGGGATGAAACAGGGCGTTGGTTTTCCTGTTTTTGGATTGCGGTGTACGATCACCACTGGAAGCGATGCACCGGGCGAGTTGCACGGGCATCGAGAGGGTTACACAGTCTACGCGTTGCAACAGACGAAATCGAAAACAGAATTACGAGGAGAAAGGAAACGCTACCTGAACAGGGCTCCGTGAATCTGACTTTCACGTGTCCGAGTGTCCGGATCGCGTCCTGGTCTTGTGTCCGCTGTGTCTCCTTGACACGAACTGCGTCCGGGTTGGGGCGACCATGCCTAGGGCTGCTGGAGGCTGGCCGTTCTGGTCGGCGGAGGGTAGCTCGTCGGGCGGAGATGGGGTCGTCGACGAGGCAGAGATGGGGTCGGGGCTGCTGTGCTCAGCGGTTCGGAGGAGGGCTGAGCGGAGGCGGCAAAGAATCTGGTCGGCAGAGATGGGAGGAGAGGGAGTCGAGGGGCTCGTTGACGGGGCTGTGGAGTTCGGGGACGGCCGAGGGTGACCGGAGCGGCTCGGGGCTGCTCGCGGAGGGAGGAGGGTGACTCTTCGGGCTGAGCGGGGCTGTGGGAAGAGGAGAAGGAAGGCGTCGAGGGTCGTCGGTGGTCGGGAGGTCAACGGCAAGGTGTTCGGGAGGCGGCGGCGGTGAGGAGAGAGGTCTGGCGGCTGGGCACGAACGTCGAGGGGAATTTATAGGGCTGCTAGAGTGAATCCGGTGGTTAGGGTTTGGTCGGGTTCGGGTTTGGGTTTGGGTCGGGTTCGGGTTTCATGGATTCGACCCGACCCGTTAAGCTGGGTTGGTTTAGTGGAGCGGTTCAGTCAGCGGTTTGGTTCATTGTGGTTTGGTTTATTTTGGTTCAATTGAACCGGGTTCAGTCTGGTTTATTTGGGTTTAATTCTACGTTGGTTTTTAGGGCTTTAAAAATGATCCCGGAGTCCAATAAATTCACAGAAAATTATCCTATGTTCGGTTTCCATTTTACACCATAAAATATTATTTCCATAATATTTTATCATCAATTAACAGCATATAAAAAATCTTTTAATCATAAATTCCTAAGTTTTAATTCCAGAAAAAATACCGAAAATTGGGAATAATTATATTAAAATATTCTAAAAAATCAGGGTGTTTATAGGATTAGTGTTTGAATTCAATTTTTGTGATGAGATTTTTAAATTTTATAAATATGCATTGATTGGATTTTAATTAGAGGATTGAATATTAAATTCTTGTATTCATTATTAACTTAAAATTTTGGAGGAGATCATGATAAGAATGGAATTTGATTTTATATTTGAAAATTTTTAGGATATGATATTTATAGAATTTTGAGAAATATTATGAAATAACAATGTGGATTAGTTCATGGTTATATGATTTGATGAATTCAATTTTGATGGTAATAAATAAAACAATTGAGGATTTTAAATTTTGAGGACAAATTTTTTTAAGGTGGGTAGACTTGTAACCTCCGTATCCTAAAATTCATGCTTAAATGTTGTTATTAGGTTGATTTGGGACTATTGGAATTTTCCCATAATTTTTAGCTAATTAAAAACTAGTAACCCTAATTTCCTAGCACTTTCAAGAATTTATTTTAGGGACAAACTTAATTAAAAATATCCCAAACTTTTATTTTAGGTTCTAAATAATAAAATATATTTTTTAGAATTTTTTGGGAATTTTCTGATTATTTTTAGCATTTATTTTGAGTTAATTAGAAAAAACTGAATTAAAAACTATTTTCTGAAAATAAAAACCCAAAAAGTAATTATTTCTTGCCAGTCAGCCAACAGGGGGCCCACCTGTCAGCCTCCAGCAGCGAATAGTGCTGGGCCCTCCTGTCAGTGACCGCGGGGTGGATGCGAGCCGAGCCGAGCCGACCTCGAGCCGAGCCGAGCCGAGTCAGAGTTCGACTCGGACTCAGCTGAGCCGAGCCGCGTCAGATTCGGACCATCCGATTTGGGCGGGGCAGCGCGGATGGCTGCCACATGTCAATTCTGAGCCGCGGCTGTACTCTCTCTCTCTCTCCTCTCTCTATATATAATAGTTTAAGTTATTTTCTAGGGTTTTTCTTGAGCCGATTTTTGGAGAATTGCCATCTAGGATTCCTTCATCTTCCAGAAGCCATTGCGCATAGCTCCGGACTCCAAACAAGACCTAGTTTTTTGTGTTAGAACAATATTGAGGTTAAATTTTTGATTATATAAATTTTTTATGAAATTATGAGTATTAATTTCTGGAAAATTCGTAGAGCACATCATATCCGAAAATAGACGTGTTTTGATATTTTTGCGATTTTGGGAGAACCAGGAATCAGAATCATGAACCGTTTAAAGTTTTGGAAAGTTAATGTCGAGATCATTGACATATGTTTTTCCCAAAATTTAATTCGAATTATTTATATACTGTTAATTCTGTAGAACTTCTAGGTTATAATTTAACCATCGGTGCACAATACAAAATTTGTATGTGCCATAATTCCCAAACAAATTTGAATTCGGACGAGCCATAAATTCCAGCATGATTTTGACGCTGAAATCTACAGGAAATCATGCATGAAAGTCGAGTTTGTATTGGTTGACTTTTTGGTCAACAGATCGCCTCGATTGCGTGCCATGAGTCTCGAGTTGATAAAATTTAGTTCATTTAGGAAAAATTTAGGAATTAACCTAAAAATCAGTATAATAAGATTAAAATAGGATTTTAGAGTAATTATTCCAGAATTAAATAAATTAAAATAAATTATATTTTGACATGGTAAATTTGTAATACATAGGCTATTTGGACTGTGACTTGATTCTGATTCATACCAGCTAAGGACCACAGGCGAGTCATTCTCTGATAATTTCTATTATTTGATAATTTTTATAATTTTAGTATTTAGAAATGTTACATCTGACTCTTGACACTATGCTACACGGACTAGTATATAGATTGGATCTTTAGTCATGAGATGTTACATTGGTTATCGCATTGACATTGTACACGACATTGACATTAGATATTGATATTAGACATTGTACATGATATATTGGACTTTGATCGTGTATCATGATGTGTCATGGTTGGATCCACAGTACTAGTTGGGGGCGGGGAAATTGCTAGTGAGAGATGTGATCAAAATACCTATTGTACAAGTGTAGACATTGAACGGTGTTAATCATACACCTCACGTATGATTAGCCAGGCCATGTAGTCATCGAACAAGTTTTCAAGCCGATCACATTTCGAAACTACGATTTCAAACACTTAGAATAGATACAGTTCTCTATTTTAGTTCATATACTACATCACCCGTATATGATATTGTACCTCGTTCTTTTTATTTCATATATACACTGACTGTACCATATTGCCTATATTGCCTGTCTCTTTATTTTGCCATTGCATTTATTTATTGTCTTCCCTCAGTATATAGCATCATCTATTTATTGTTTTATAGTCCTTATCAATTAACTGGAACTGTTATTTGAGTTGTACTTTGCTCCATCCTGACTGGAAATATTTTTCCAGACTGCGCCTTAGAGGACTGGTGTCCGACATATTATGGACCACAGGAAGAGTAGCTGCAAACTTGGACTTGGTAGCACAGGTGTGATTCCCGGGAGGTCTAGTCGGGATCATTAGTTATTTAGTTAGTTTCTTTTAGCAGTTTTTGGTACCGGATTTGTTTTCGACATACTTTAAAACTTGGATATTACTGTTGAGTTAGATTATTTCTATTTTAGACTTGAGTTGCATTTTGATTTATTTATTCTTCGATATCTTATCGTGCTCTAGTTTATGTGATTGAGTATATTCCGTATTATATGGTGATATCTGTGTATCCTTAAGGAGTTGGATATTCATGTGAGATTATTTAGATAGTATTATGACCTAGACAGCGTTCTACCGCCGATGCTACGGCGTAGGCTGGACGTACCCACGTACTCGTGTCCCAAAATCTGGGTGCGGGTCGTGACATCTTTGATCAAACCCATCCTCGATCTATCGACCAAGTATCTCTGTATCCTTAGGACACATAATTGTTCTTTCTAAGAACGAATTTGATCAAAATTGTTCATCAACAGAAACTTAGATCGATCAAAGTTGAACGAAAGAACAATTAAAATTGAATGAACTAAAAGGTATTAATTTGAACTCACCGACGTTCGAACTCCGAGTGATCCTGCTAATATACACCGGCGGAAGGAAAGTAGCTGCGCCACCGGGTTAGATCTCCAGAAAGGATGACCAGGACGTCGTCTTTGATCGCAGACCTTCGGCGAGGAAGCACGATCAATTTTTGGCAGAGCTGGAGTGCGAGATCGCCATCACGGTTGTCGCCATAGCTGATCTAGTATAGCTCGAGGAGGAAGAAGAGGGAAGTAGAGTAGGGTTCGGGACAAGGCTTCGCCAAGGTTGTTGGTCTGATAATAAAGGGGGTCGGGTTCTCTATTTATAAGGCGGTGAGGTGATGGTTAGAGGCGGTAGGTAATCTTCGTGATGCTTCGGTGATGTTCGGTGGAGGCGAGGCTTCGAGGGTGACCGGGAAGTCTCGGGAAGCTTCATGAGATCTCTGGATTCGCCGACGACAAGTTGGTTACAGAGGTGGTGGTATGGGAGACTTCGAGAAGGCTCGGTAGCACTCGGGAAGTCTCTGGAAGCATCGAGTGGCCGGGCGATAGGAATAATACTGGGAATTATACTGGTGATTACTTATCAAATAGTTAATAATGCTAGTAATTTATATAAATAGTGTTATATATATATATATATATATATATATATATATATATAGCAGTAGGAATAAACTGGGAATTATTATAAATAACTAATATCTATAAACTTTAGCATTGATAACATTTTAGCAATATTTAAGGTGGAAATTATTTGCTAAAGGAACTATTCTATTGATCTAGGAAAAATGTAAATTTTCCAATTTATTAGAAAGAAGAGGTACACATTTTTCTCCCTTGAAAAATTTTGTCCTCAAAATTTCAAGGGTGAAGCAGGAAAAATACATCAACCCTGGAATATGTAGGGGTATTTCTCGCTCATCTCGTCTTCCCGCTCCCAGGTGGACTCTCATATAGAATGGTGTCTCCATGCAACCCGAACAATAGGGATACTCTTATTTCACAGCTTCTTTTCCCTTCGATCCAATATCTTAACTGGCTGTTCTGAATAGGTAAGGCTTGGTCCTACCTCCATCTCGGAATGGTCTAGCACATAATTATGGTATGCTATGTACCTCCAAAGTTGGGAGACATGGAATATATTGTGTACTCCCTCTAGGTTAGGTGGTAGTGCAAGTCTGTATGCGACTACGCCAACCTTGTCCAATATCTCAAATGACCCAATATACCCCGGGCTGAGCTTTTCTTCTCTCCCAAATTTGTTGGTACCTCGGGTCGAAGAAATCCTCAAAAATACTAAGTTTCCAGTTGCGAACTCCAGGGGTCTTCTGCTATTGTCTGCCCAATGCTTTTGCCTATCCTGAGCTACTCTGAGTCTGTCCCTGATCAGCTTGACTTTGTCTGCAGCATCAACTATCATCTCTGGTCCGAACACGGCCATTTCTCCTACTTCTCCCAAGATATGAGTGTGTGGCATCTGCGTCCATATAACGCCTCAAATGGTGTCATGCCAATACTAGCTTGGTAGCTATTGTTATAGGCAAACTCTACCAAGTGTAAGTGGTCTTTCTAGGATCCGCCAAAGTCCAGATCACAAGTACTCAACATGTCTTCTAGTGTCTGGATGGTCCTCTCAGACTGTCCATGTGTCTGAGGATGGTAGGCGGTACTGAACTTCAATTAAGTACCCAGACTCTCTTGCAAGCTCTTCCAGAAGTGTGATGTAAACCTGCTATCTTGGTCTGAAACAATACTGACTGGAACTCCATGAATCCTTACTATCTGCCTCATGTAGAGTTCCGCTAACTTCTCCGTCGATAGTCCAACTTTGAAGGGAATAAAGTGCGCTGACTTAGTCAACATGTCTACAATCACCCATATAACATCCTTTCCACCAGGTGATAGCTGTAACCCTAAGACAAAATCCATAATAATATGCTCCCACTTCCATTCTGTAATGGGTAAAGGCTGTAGTAATCCTCCTGACATCTGGCGTTCCGCTTTTATTTGTTGGCAGACTAAGCATCTTGAGACGAATCTAGCTACATCTCTCATCATCTTGTACCACTATACGTGCTCCCTTAAGTCCTTGTACATCTTTATTGCTCCTGAGTGAATAAATTATGGGGATTGGTTGGCCTCTTGCATGATTTTCTCTCTTAAACTCCTACTGGGTACACAAAGTCTGGTGCCATGTCTCAGTGTTCCATCTTCTGCTATGATAAAATCCTCAAGTAATCCTACTTGTACTTGGGCCCTGATACTGTGGAGTCCCTTATCCAGAAACTAACACTCCTTGATCTTTTGTATAAGGTTGGACTGGAATTGCATGTTCATTAGTTGTCCCACAACTCCGGTAATAATGAATTTTATCTCCAACTTCTCCTAGCCCTTTAGAAGGTGCCGATCCATAGTAAGGAACATCGGTATCAGATAGTGGTTGAGTCCATCGCCTACTACATTAGCCTTCTCCAGGTGATATTGAAGGCTGATATCAAATTCCTTCATAAGTTCCAATAGTTTTCTTTGCCTCATATTCAGTTCCTTTTGAGTGAAGACGTATTTTGGGCTCTTATGGTCTGTGAATATTTCTACTCTTTCTCCATACAAGTAGTGCTTCCAAAGTTTTAAGGCAAATATGATCGCTACAAGCTCCAAGTCATGTGTGGGGGTAATTCTTCTCATGAGGCCTTAGTTGTCTAGAAGCATAAGCTATCACCCTTTTATTTTGCTCCAAAACACATCCTAATCATTTCCTAGATGCATTACTGTAGATGGCGAACACTCCTGATACTGTAGGCAAAGCTAGAATAGGAGCCATGGTCAGTCTTCTCTTCAACACATCAAAGGATGCTTGGCATAATTCAGTCCATATGAACTCTTCATCTTTCCTGGTAAGCTTGGTCATTGGTTCTTACACTTTAGCCAAATCATGTACAAACTTTCGATAGTAGCCTTCTAGTCCTAAGGAACTTCTAACTTCTGCTATTGATCTTGGAGTAGTCCATTATTCCACGATACAATCTTCTTCGGATCTACCACTATGCCATCCCCGGTCACTACGTGCCACATAAATTCTACATTGTCTAGAAAAAATTCACACTTGGAGAGTTTTTCATACAACTTCTCCTTAGTGTTTCCAGAACTATCCTTAAATTTTCTTCATGTTCATCCAGGATTTTGGCGTATATCAAGATGTCATCAATCAAGACAGCTACAAATTTGTCCAAGTATTGGTGAAAGACC
Source organism: Iris macrosiphon (assembly GCA_036927795.1). Taxonomy (NCBI): domain Eukaryota; kingdom Viridiplantae; phylum Streptophyta; class Magnoliopsida; order Asparagales; family Iridaceae; genus Iris; species Iris macrosiphon. The sequence goes on along the minus strand of JAYESA010000020.1, from coordinate 90,673,232 downwards.
TTGTTCATGAGGTTCATAAAAATTAATGGGGCATTAGTAAGTCCGAAAGGCATTACTAAGAACTCGTACTATCCATATCTGGTGTTGAAGGCCATCTTCAGAATGTCTTGCTCCCTGACTTTCACTTGGTGGTATCCTGACCTCAAATCTATCCTGGAGAATTCTTTCTCCACTTAGTTGGTCAAAAAGCTCACCTATCCAAGGAAGTAGACATTTATTCTTAATTGTGATATTATTTAGGGCCCGATAGTCTATGCACATCCTAACGGTCCCGTCCTTCTTGGGCACAAAGAGAACTGGCGCTTCCCAGGGTGATTTACTGGATTGGATGAAACCCTTCTCTACAAGTTCATTAATTTTCTCCTTCACCTCTTTTGTGTCCTAAGGATTGATCCTATAGAAATTATGTGAGATAGGAGCTGCTCCTAGAACTAAGTCGATGGAGAATTTTATGTCTCAATCTGGTGGAAGACTGGATAACTCGTCCGAAAAAATATCCATAAACTCTGAGATAATGAGATGAGGCATTTTCTTCTCTTTTGTTACTGCTCTATTGTTAACTCCTCTAATCTTTGCTTTAGATTCTCTAATAACTTTGAACCGCTACTCCCCTGGCAGACTAAATATAATACTTCCTCGATAGCAATCGATAACTGCGAAGTGCTCACTCAACCAGTCCATTTCAAGGACTATGTCGAATCCCAGGAGTGGCATTACGAGAAGCTTTGCTCTAAATTCTCTACCGGCTAAGGTAATAGGGCATTCACATATCTCACTAACTAGTAATGTACCCCCGCTAGTTATGATTCTATAATTCTTTCTAGATAAGATTAGTGCTATACCGTGTCTATGCATGAACTCAACTGACAGAAAATAATGTGATGCATCAGAGTCAAATAATATAGTAGTGAAAAAAGAATAGAGTAGAATTGAACCTTTGATGACATCTGCTGCTGTCTTTGGCTCCTCAACGGTCATAACAAAGGCTCTCCCTGAGGTGGTGCTCTGCGCTGCTGTTGCTGATGCTGCACAAACTTCTGCTGTTGAGTCAGAAGAGGCGGATCCTTTGGCTGAGGTCCTGGTGCTCCCGAACGAGTAAAGGCCATGAGGCAGTCCCTCACTTGATGAGTGGAAGATCTACATGATAACCAGTGGCCCAACCTCTTACGACATATGTCAAAGGTATGGCCTAGCCTCTTACAGAAAGAACAAGGAATAGAAGTCTGAGTCTGTCTCGACCTCAGGGAACCTTAGCATGGAGGGACGTCCACAAGCTGATTAGATAGACCTGATGTCAGCTTGGTCCACTCTTTTTAGCACTCTTTCCATTGTCATTTACTTGATTTACAAAGCGAAAGAAAGAAAAAAGGGATGCCCATTTTATCGAGGAGAGGAATTACTAGCTCGCAGGAAGGTATGGGGCTGGAGCTCTGATAGGAGGACGGTACTGCTGCTGCTGGGGCTGGAGATATTGAGGCTGGGGCAAAAAAAGTCCTCGCCTGATGTTGGGGCGCTTTGCAGGGTCCGAGTGTCCACTAGTGCCTCTAAAAGCCTATCGGTCCTTCTTTGGATGAAGGTCGATCTTGACTCCCTGAGCAACGGACAATATCTCAGCATAAGTCTTCGCGCCATTAGTGGTGACGAGGACACGAATCTCTTGGTCTAGTCCTTGGCAAAATCTCTTGGCTCGGTCCTTCAGGTCACGAATAATGTAGTCAACAATTTGGCTCAAATGGCTAAACTCGGCTGCATACTCGTCCACTGAACGATTTCCTTGCTCTAAATTCTGGAATTGCCTCTCCAGAATCTTCCTGGCTACGGTAAAAAGAACTTCTGCTTAAATAACTTCGTAAACCTCTCCCAAGTGAGCCTGGGTACTGCCAACTTAGGTTTATTCCTGAACCAAGTCAAGGCTAAGTCACGAAGTTGTAGTCTTACGGCTTCCACCTTCAGATAATTCGAAAGGCTAGTGACGCAGAGAAGTCATTCTATGTCCTCCAGCCATTCGTCTACATAGTTGATCCCCTCTGTTCCCTCGAACTCTCTGGGACTAAGCCTCTTGAAGTATAAGATGGTGCCAATCTTGGGATGGACAGGCTGCGACTGCTACGGTGGTTGAAAAACTACCTTGTCCATGGTGGACAAGGCAACGAGATAAGCATTATCTATGCCCTTTCTCATGATAGCAATCATCTCCCTCTGGGTCTCCATCATGTCGCGGAGCAACTCGTAGAGCTGGGCTCCATCAATGGGCGAGGAACCCGTAGTCAGGATGGTAGGAATGCCACCCTGAGTCAGAAGTGCGAGAGGTGGGGGAGGAGTCCTAGTCACTTCTCGGTCCCTTGGGTTGGCATAGAATGCGCCCACGGAAGCCGCAATGCTGGGGGTGCGGCCTCGCATCTCCTTTCTTCACTTTGCCATTCTCTGGAATAGAGAAAAGATAACATAAGTGTCCATAAGGAGATATGGAAAAATACTAAGGAAATAATGATAAAGGTAATAAAATAGTAAAGTGTCAAAGTGCAATCCAATATCGTCCTATGTTGTGGTGAGTTCCTAGATCAGCATGGGCCACCACTAAAAATATGTCACGACCCGCTCCCGAATAGTCGGGTGTGAGTCATTCATATCCAGCCTATGCTATCGTTGACATTGGTAGTCAGCTATCTAAACCTTAGCAATCACTCAAAATAAATGTCAATCTCTCACCACAACATCTAATATCGATCTCGTGTAAGCAAATTATAATACACCACCATGTTTCACTGTTTATTACACTTTTACATCAATATATCCAGATATAAATCTAGTGAAACTAAAGGCAAGTCCAACCTCTATACGTACGCATCCACTATCCTCAATACAATACAATATCAAGTACATAAAAGAAAATCACTACACTATGTCCTCAAGCATCAGTGGGAAAGTCCTGAGCAGGGGTATCCTCCAGAATGGGCTCCACTACTATGTCATCACAAGGGCCGTAAAAGCTAGTATATAACTCCTCATCAACCTCACCTGCAAAAGATCTAATCAGGAAAGGAGAAAAGTACAACCCTGAGAATAGACTCAATAATAAGTAAAGACTGAAATGCAAAATGTTATGATATGCACTAACATTGGACTGACAATGGTACAACAACTACAAATATGGAAAAGTATAATTATGCACAAGTGAATGAAGTATTAGTCTAATACGTGACCGACTGGTGAGTACAATAGCACAATAAAAGGGTTCGGCTTAATCACATGTGCATGATGTGCAATTAAGCTCAGTATAATATTACACTAAGGGTTTGGTCACGTATTAACTAAGTACTTCTCCAATCCCCAATGGTACAATAAAATTAATAGTACAATGCACAATAATCGTGTCAACAAGTGTCTAATTTGCAAGTCATGCAAATCAGAATTACAAAGTAAAAGTCCATCGTAGTGTATTTTCCTGTTCCCAAAAGTAGCTAGGTCCAAATCCTTGGTATTTGGGTCAAAAATACCAATATTTAGATATCTTTTAAATTATCTTAATCACCCCTAAAATTCGTAATCCTATTTATTTTATTAAAACTTATCGTATTGCCACTAATTCACTAAGCCTTAAATTAACAATTAACTTATTGCAAAGTCTCTAACTGTTCCCAACTAATGTCATCAACTACCCAATACTAAATATTAAATGGTATTTGAATTTATTCTTTCCCGACCCAAATATACTCCTGCTGGCTTTGAGCCCGAGTCCAGGGTCAACCTTAAACAACCCCATATAGACTTTCCTCAAAGTCTGGCTTAGCCTGCCAATGGCCCATGGACATACTACCATGGTCTACTAAAGGCCTAGTATGTCACCATATGGCTAAATTATCAAACATCGAGCTAGAGCTACCGGGATTTGAGCCCAACTGCATGCCTTAGATTCAGTCTATTACTTAGTCTAATCCAATAATCAGTATTGGACTTAGTCCACTGTCCTGAACCTAAAACACAGGCCCGTTCTCCAAACAGTTCAATACCAATTATTTTAAATTCTCTAATGGCCTAGGGACTTAAGTTCAGAACCTAAATCTCTTTTCTAATA
>JAYESA010000020.1:90641657-90664157 GCA_036927795.1 Iris macrosiphon | reverse complement strand
AACTATTCTACACCAATAAATAAGTCTGACAAGGGTGTTGGTTGGATCTGACAAGGGTCCACTAGGGTCTGACATGGGTCCAGGCTAGCCAAAACCCTTAAAATAACTAATAAAAATAAATACAACAAACTAATTAAATATTAACACAAATATTTATGATAAATACACAATTTACCAAATTAAAAAATAAAAAATACCCTGTCCTGGAAATGGGGTAGTGACAAGCCTATCCTCCTTAGAAAATTTTGTCCTCAAAATTTAAAGTCGATCGTACTTCCTCTAGGTCAAACCCCCAACAATCACAGTCAAAAAATTCTAGCTAAACAACATGCAAGATCATGGTCCTACTGGTCATGTTATCACAGTCTCAATCAGGGTCACTACACTATCTACCATAGCACAAAAGAAAAGTCTAACAAGTACTAATTAAGAACACCACAAGGAATGGAAAAGGACAGGAAGAAGAACAAAGAGACAGACCTGCTAACCTGATACCCGTAGCATCGGCCTCCTCGACCGTCAACGCATAAGCCCTGCCCTGCTGGGGTATCTTCCTCTGCTGGTGCGGGGCATGATGATGTGTCACTACCACGTTCCGGAAACAGGGGTATTTTTGACTTTTTACAATATTTAATATTATGGTAGATTCAATTAAATAATTGCATGATAATATTTTTAATTTAAATAATTATGTGTGATGTGTAATTAAATATAGTATTAGATGCAGTGTTCATTTATTTTTAGCTAGCAGAATTGACCTAGAAGCCCAGTAGACGAACACCTGTCGAAATTATGGAATTTTGTATTTAATTAATTATTTAGAATTTAATTCTTGGAGTTTGTAATCAATTACCGTATTTTATTTAATATTTTTGCGCATTGCCTTTGCTTCGATATTTGGAGCGCTACCCTATCTTTTATCTTCCAACCAATTTCACAATCTTGCCCTAGACATGCCCGCCTTCAATTCTGCTATTTTTGCAACTCATAATTTTGCTCCCTGTACATTATTTCTGGCCGCACAAAAATCGTCGCGGACGTTATTTAATAAATTCCTATTTTTGTATCGTTGTGCGTTCCAATTTAAAATTGGAGGCAATCTTGACCTATTTTTTGTGCGGTCCAAATTAGGGTAATATCCTGTTCTGAGTCTTCTTCATTATTGGTATTGATGACCTGACCTAATTTTGGCCCCATGTACTCCTAATTAATTTTGGAACACAACTTGCATTTATTTCTTTTTAAATTGAGGATACTATTTTATCTGATTCTGAAATCCCAATTTAATTCCAGTGCCCTGCAAATTGAGCCCATACCGATCATACAGCGCCCCCTGGCCCTATAAAACACCGGACCCCGAATCGCCAGCCAAATTTTTGTCATTTCATGCGTCTGTGCAAATACCCAAATTTAAGGGGCTAATTTGCAAATTTGCATTTTTGGGTCAACACCTCATTTGTTTAAAACAATGAGGGAGCCTAATAATTATTTAATTAGCTCCTCACCTCATTCCTCCATGAATTATTTTCTACATGACCCATCTAGACCACTCATTCAAGGGGGTCAATCACAACCCTTCATCCCAAAACCTCTCTCCCTATATAATGACATGTTACATCATAAGCCCTAATCCCTAGAAAACCTAGGTAACCACACCCTCCTCACAAGCCTCCACCTCCCCTCTCTCCAACGTAGGGAACCAAGCTCTTTCCCTTCTTCTTCTATTTTTCCTTCTTTTTCTTCTTCTCATTTCTTCTCTTTTTCTTCCTTTTTCTTCTTCTTTAATTTTGGATTTGATTTCAAATTCAAACTCATTTAAGGGGGGGGGGGAACTTACTGTGCACTTCTCCCTTACTGTGCTCCCCTCCCCGACCCTGTTCCGGCGGCTCCCTCCGGCGTTCAGCCCGGCGGCCAACCGCTGCGACAGCCCCCTGCTGCTCAGCTCGGCCCGGCGGCGCTGTGGCTCCTCCTCCCTACAGCCGGCCATCAGTCCGGCGGCAACCCGAACTCCTCCATCTCCTCCTTCCATCTCCTCCTATCACCTCCATCCTTTCCCATCACCACCATTAATCCCATCAACTCCCCCGGCTCCCTCTGTACCCGGCGGGCCTCTGCAACTCCGGCGAACGTCGGTGCCACCCCCGGCCTGCACACCGACCCCCTGGCTGCTCCTCCTCCTCCCTGCTGTCCTTCTCCCCATCTTCGCCATTCATCACCACCACCACCATCAACTCCATTCACCACCACCTCCATCACCATTCATCAACACCGCCACCACCATCAGTCAGTCGAGCTCCCCTCCGGTCCGGCGGCCGGCCGACCCCTTCAGTAAGCTCCCATTCTACCTCTCTCCCTCTTCTTTCCCTGGTTATATATATATATATATATATATATATATATATATATGTATGTATATATTTATATACATACGTATATACGAATATGTATATAAACAGTATATTTAATTAATGCTTAATATTAATGTATATGTATTTGTATGTAATTAATGTGTAGACACCTACGTATATACGTATATGTATATAGTATTATTTAATTAATGTTTTAAATACGTGAACATGTATAGTATGCAAATAATTGGTAATGTATATTTTAATAAATGTACATGTATTTGTATATATTAGGTATGTGTATGATAATATATGTATAATTAATTCATATGCATATGTATAAAGCTAATTAATGTGTATAAATATTATTTTGGTATAATGTGTATACGTATATGTATATATTTAAATCAATTTATATATATATTTTGGTATATACTTAGTGTATATTTGTTATATATATATATATTGGTATATATGTATACAACCATTTTAGTATAAATATTTCTTGGTATATATATGTTAATGTATATATAATTTAATATATATGTATATGTATATATTTAATTAATGCATGTAAGTATATGTATTAAATTTAACTGGTATAAATGTATATATATTTTTATGTGTATAATTATTTTGATATATATATATATATGTATATTTTTGTATAAACCTACATATATTTATTTGGTATAGTTTCATGTAGTATATGTGTAATAAAATACATATTTTGGTATAAATATATAAATATGCAATTACGTATTTTGGTATAAATGTATAAATATATATATTCTTATAATGGGACTTATGTACATTTTTTTCATAAACAAATAATATATACTTCCACTATGTTATACCTATTTTGTATACTTTGGAATAACAATATATATGTATTATGTTTAATTATTAACAGTATGTTAATTGGTATATGTATATGGTAGGTATTAATGATTAAAAATAGGTAATGTGTTTTATCCCTACTAGGTGACCTTAGTTGACTAGTGCCATGCCTGGCATAGCCCTGAGGCCAGTATAGTTCTTCTGTGTGTTAAGGTAGCATCTGATACAAGTGTTATAATTGTGATATATTTTTAGGACTATTGGTTCACCAAGGAATACTCTGGAACAGGACATCCATAAATACCAGCTAAGGACCGAGGCAAGTACATTCTCTGATAATTTCCAATTTCTTGATAATTTCTATAAATTCAATAATCTTAAAATGTTACAACTGAATCCTTGACACTGTGCTACACGGACTAGTATAGCTTGGATCTGCAGTCATGAGATGTTATAATGATTATCGTATTGACATTGTACACGATATGTATATTAGACATCGTACATGATAGATTGGATTTGCTCGTGTATCGTGACGTGTCATGGTTGGATCCACAGTACTAGTTGGGGGCGGGAAAGTAGTTAGTAAGAAATGTGATCATAACCTCTTATTGTAGTATAGAAAATTGTAAGTGTTAATCATGCTCTTCACCCATGATTAGCCAGGCCCTGTAGCTATCGTACATGTTCCCAAGCCGATCACATTTTAAAACTACTATTTCAAACACTTAGAATAGATTTCTGTTCCCTATTTAAATCATATACTACATCACCCGTATATGATACTGTTCCTTGTTCTTTCATTTTCATACATGCACTGACTGTATCATATTGCCTATTGCTGTCTCTTTACATTGCCTGTCTCTCTTTAATTGCCATTGCATTTATTTCACTGTCTTCTCAGTAGCTAGCATGACATGTTTATTGTATTATAGACCTTATCAATTTAATGGAACTGTTATTTGAGATTTGTACTTTGCTCCTTCCTGACTGGAAATATTTTTCCAGACTATGCCTTAGAGGACCGCTGTCCGACACTGTATAGACCATATGGTGAGTAGCTGCAGACTTGGTAGTCTAGTTATGATTCCGGAAGGTCTAGCCAGAAATTTCTATTTTTAGTTAGCTCTTTAAGTAGACTATTTGGTACCGGATTTGTCTCCGGCATTTTTATTGAGACTTGGATATTGTTGAGTTAGATTACATTCTGGATTTGTGTTGTATTTAAATTTTAATTTCGGTTCGTTATCTTATCGTGCTGTAATCCTGTGATTGAGTATGTGCTCGTTTATTTGTGTCATCCGTGCCTCCTTATGGAGATTGAATGTTTGTGTGACATTAGCTAGATAGTATCAAGACCTTGACAACGTTCTACCGCCGATGCTGCGGCGTAGGCTGGACGTACCCACGCACTCGTGTCCCTAAACCGGGTACGGTGACACGTTTTTAGTGGTGGCCCATGCAGGTCAGACTTCGCAAATTGTGCGATGTCGTAGTAGTGTGGCATCTTTGTTACACTATTGCGTACCTGCGATAGGATCTAGGATATGGGATACTAGGACGAGAGCGAATACTCAATCACAATTCCTTGAGAGATTCCTGGGATGACCCCTGAGAATCTTGTTATAATTTCCAATTTAAAATCATTCCCTTGTTCCGTCCATTCTCACTTATTGATATTAAATTTGATTGTTGTTGATTAGTTATTAAGTTAGGATTTTGGTTCATTGTAGGGTTTGATTTCACATCAAGATGAATTTGCAGACTGATTATGGTATTATCTGATAACGCATGTCGATGAGGACAGTGAAAATGATTAACATTAGAGCTATTGGACTACAGAAGGTGGATTTAAATTTTTAATTGAAGATTTAAGAAAAAAAAAATTTTTTTTTTTGAAGATTTCAATGAATTGCAAAAACTTTGAAATTGAGGAGTTGAAATATGGTTATTAAAATTTTATTTTGAGGATTCAGATTTGATTCAATGAACCTAGACAAGCTATAAGGATTTTTGGAATTGATAAGTTTTTCACTTCAGTATTTAGATAATTAACCTTGAGGAAAGTGTATGCATTTTTACTGTAAATTTATTTCGAGGAGTTATTTTGAGGAATTTTATTTGAGGAAAGGATTTTATAGTGAGAGAGATATATTAGTATATAAGTATATGAGATGCATGTGTAAGGATATGTTGCTTGAGCATGATAGTGATTTCACTGCAAACTGACTTGGGTTTTCATCTAGGGTTGTATTAGAGAGTGTAGTACTTAGTATGGTGTGTTGCATTTGATATGCACTTGAGTGATAAGGATAACTAGTATCAGCGATTGCAGTAGGTAAGGAAGCTAGCAGTGAGTGTGCTTGTGGTAGAACTATCACTACCAGAAAAAGTTAAATTAGCGACGTCTAAAAATGTCGCTAAATAACAATAAATCGTCGCTAATTAGGTTTAGCGACGTAATTAGCGACGTTCTGAAGCAGTCGGAAAACACCAAGTCGCTAAAACAAAAAACGTCGCTAAACGTCGCTATACCGACGTTTTTTAGCGACTTTAATGTGTCGCTAAATTTAGCGACGTTTTGCGACGCCAAGTCACTAAAAAGCGACGTTCATTAAAGTCGCTAAACGTCACTGATTAGCGACGTCAATCGCGACGTTACACCGACGTCTTTAATGACCTGGCTATACTTGCCATGTCAGCAATTGGCGACGCTTAGCGACGACTTTAGCGACGTCATTAGCGACGAACTTAGCGACGTTTTACAGAGTCGCTGATTAGCGACGTAATTAGCGACGTAAATTAACGTCGCTAAGCGTCGCTACACGTCGCTAATAACGTCGCTAATTTAAAAAAAAAATAAAAAAAAAATTTCCAGAATCAAATATTGGTGATTCCCTGCAGTTTTACAGCATCTTCATCATACACACCAACATGATTCAATCTAGTTAACTATATAATCCAATTAAATTAAAAACCACAAGAAGTATCAATCCAATTAAATGTGGATAACTATATAATCCAATTAAATTAACTAAAAAATTCAAGACCACAAGAAGCATCATACATCATGTCTATTGTTGAAGTACCAATAATTCATAAATAATAATAAAAATAACTAGACTACTACGGATCTGCAGGAGGCTGACCAGCGGCGCACTTCAAGGATAATAACTCCTCATACTCGTCCCGTGGAATCGACACCGATGTCGATGGAGAAGGCAGTGACGTCGGTGGCGGCCGTGCCCGCTCCAAGTCTGCGAGTCGCTGGTTGTAAGAATCCAGGGTAGATAACAGCCTCGTACTGCTATCACCCATTGAATCCTGCATCCTCGTCAGGTTCTCGCCCATCGATAGCTGTGACGCATGCATCCTCGTCAGCTTCTCGCCCATCGATAGCTGTGACGCCTGCAGCTCCATGATATTGCGATCATTGGAGGCTCTAATATCATTTGTCAAATCTCGTAGCTCCGTCATGCTGCGGTCGAGCATATCCAATCGTGCGATAAGCATCGGATCGTCCGCCTGCGGCTGGGACCGGGACTGGTCCTCCATACTTCGCAGCAAGTCGTCACGGAGAGACGCAATCTGACGGTCAACGGCCTCCTGGACGGCCTCCTGGACTCTGGCCGACGACTGCGAGGGCTGCGACTGCGAGGGGTGTGTGGAATGCACAGCTGTCGGGGAGGCCCTAGATGACTGTGTCGCAACCAGGGCGCCATAGGAGCCCGTACCGTAGTACGTACCCCTCTGGAGACCACCAGCTGCGGTCACCCACAGGTCGTCCGCTGACGGAGATGGACCGGGCTGCGACGAAGCACCAGCCTCTCCAGGTGTAGGTGCACTAGCAGTCGCCCGCTCACGAAGCCTAAGATACTCGGCCTAGAAAAGGTTTGGAAACTCAATAATTGCCTAAGTTATATTAAAATAAACACAAAGTAAAGTAATACTTACATAGGTCTGTGAGGCCCTCTCATCAATGAGATTTCCGTCCTTGCGATGGGTGGCCAAGAAGACGGTCACCATGTTTGCATCCTCACCCCTCTGTACCTGTTAAAAATATATTTTTTATTACTAAACTTAAATATTTTTTCCAAGTACCATTTTATGGTACTTATATTAAAATAATATATTTTAAAAGAAAAAACATACCAAACGACGGAAATGTTCCGTCATCGGAATCGAGCCACCACACCACTTGGCAGCATTCTGCCTAGCCGCCTTGGCCTTCTTAGACCTTTCCTTGTAGCTCGGATCGTCGAATCTAGCCCTCATCGCAGTCCACTGCTCAGGCGTGATCCAACCTTGGATCGGTTTTCCAGCACGATCACGAGCCTTCTGGTCATCCAGAGCATCTCGGATAAGCTTGGCGGCAACGGTAGGAAAGAGCCGCTCGATCAACTCAGCCCGGTGCGGAGGATAAAAATACGTTTGCTACAATAAATAATTCATTAAGTTAGCATCACGAATATGCATAAATTAGAGGATTTATTTAATATACTTTTACCTGGAAGTGCGCAAAACAGAACGCCTTCCTCTCCTCCGGAGCCTCAGAGTAGTTGATCCAAGGGCCACCGTAGTTGTTCCTCAGAAATTGGCCCAGGCGTCTCTGAACCGACGATGGACGATATCTATACAGAAATAATAATTTAGATTACTGAAAAAGTCAATATACGATGAATAAAGAGAAACACAAATATATACTAAACCATCTAATTGACTTACTTTGTACCGTCGGCCCAAATCTCTGTCCTCGTCTCCTCCGGTGGTGCGCATGGAGGATCTTGCTGATGCTGGGACAACGTCGGCACGACCTCCTCTACATGCTCATCAGTCTCCATGGTTCCGTCAGCAGGAGGAACGCTGGACGAGGGAGTACTATCACGAGTACTATCACGCCTGGAACTACTTGTCCCAGGAGTGATGCCACGCAACGTCGTCGCAGTCGGAGATGTGGCTGCTCGATATACTGGAGTACTGGGCGACGATGATCCGGAACCAACAGTAGGCAGTACCGGAGTGGCACTCTGTCTACCTCGGGACCTGCCGAATCCTCCGCGTCGTCCTGTCATATCTGATAACAACATATGATGAATATAGAGAAACACAAATATATACTATATTCTACAGTCAAAATGTGATACATATCTCAAAGTATTATACAGTCAAAATATAATACATATATTCGTTAATGTCAAAATGTGATACATATCTCAAAGCATTATACAGTCAAAATATAATACATATATTCGTTAATGTCAAAATGTGATACATATCTCAAAGCATTTTACAGTCCAAATATAGTTACATTCTACATGGAATATTTTATATTTTCAATCATCTTCAGAAAATTCATCTTGTTCGCCTTCCTCGTCCTGCTCTTCCTCTTCCTCGTCTTCACTTTCATCTACTTCGTCCTCTTCGGATAATTCTACATCTTCTACATTATTACTCGTGTAATGAGTAACTTCCGTTGAGTCCACATCTACAATATTTGTTACAAGAGGTAGATCGTCCTCCTGATAAGCTATTTCGTCAATGTCAAAGGTATTTCTAGCTTTAGTCTTGCATACTGCCCACCAATCCGACCTCGCTGTCCCCCGTCTAGGATAAGTTGTGAAGTACACGAGCTGAGCCTGACTTGATAGGACAAATGGTTCGTAGCCTTGATATCTACGCTTGTAGTTTATATCCACAAGGCCATGCTTGTCAATTTTCCAACCTTGATCTTGAATCGGATCGAACCATTCACACCTGAATAGCACGATATTAGCAGGTTCTGGGCCATAATTATATGTCAACTCCACAATCTCTCGTAAGATGCCAAAAAAATCATTGCCCGGATTGACGTCTTTGTAGTTTGTAGATTTGATACACAAACCACTGTTTTTCGTGGAATCAAGATCCAGAAAGCTGTCTCTGATAGGAGCATTTGTTGACTTGAACCTGAACCCATTCACACAGAAACTTGGCCATATTTTTACGGCAGTAATTGGTCCCTTGGCTAGAGTCCTAATAGATTCAGTCTCGGATGATATTAGACGATCGACCTAAATACCAAAGTAGCGATGGTAAGTTATTTGTTTTACAAGTGCAGAAATAAAAAGTAATTACCAAGTATCTTACATATGCGCTCAACCAAGAAGGAAAATGGCATCTTATTTCTTCTTCTACTTCTTCGTCTGTTATGTAGGGTCTAACCGACCTTAACTCATCATTATATGTGCTGAAAAACAATGATGCAACTGCTAATTAGTAGCATAATAGTATCTTATACTATTACATTGAGATGATGTAAACATGGACGTATTAATTACTTACCCCTCTAGCTTCTCCACTTCATCCTCGTCGCAATTGAGTAATATATACAATTGAGCAGCCCTTAGCTCATCGTCATTCAAATATCTCTTCTTCATTTTTCCCGAAGGCTTTCCGGATACATTGAATACTTTGAGTATTGCATCATTAGATTCCTTATATGCGTCATCGTTTCTGGGAGCTTTATTCCTATTAGTAGCAACATGCGGTTTGAAATACGTCGAGCAAAAGTTTATAATCTCCTCGAGAACATAAGCTTCACAAATAGATCCTTCAACCCGTGCCTTATTTTTTACCTTTCTCTTTAGGTGATTCAGATGACGCTCGAAGGGGGTACATCCACCGATAACCGACAGGACCACCAACACGTGCCTCATAGGAAAGATGAATTGGCAAATGCTCCATAGAGTCGAAGAATCCTGGAGGAAACACCTTCTCGAGCTTACATAGTGTTACCGCAATGTCCCTCTCTTGCTTTTCTAGACGATCGACGAGCAACTTAGTATAACAAAGATCTCTGAAGAATATGCTCAGCTCTGTCAATGGGTCCCAAACGACCTGCGGTAAGAATTCCCGAAATGCAATCGGAATTAACCTCTCCATGAATACATGACAATCGTGGCTCTTCATACCTACTAGTTTGTTCTCCTTGAGGTCGACGCATCTTCTCAAGTTTGATACGTACCCGTCTGGAAACTTTAGACCCTGAATCCACCTACAAAGTCTACCTTTATCCTCTTTATCCAGTGAGAAAACTGACTTAGGTTGCTTTAACTTTCCATTCTCCTCCTCTATCAGATGCAATGCAGGACGTCTACATATGTCTTCTAAGTCCAACCTGGCCTTCGGATTATCTTTCGTCTTCCCCTTTACATCCATTACAGTATTAATTATGTTATCAAACACATTCTTCTCGATATGCATGACATCAAGGTTATGTCTGATCAGATTGGTGCTCCAATATGGTAGATCCCAGAATATACTCCTCTTCGTCCAGTTATGGGTGCGACCAAATCCGTCACACTTGTACCCCTTAGCAGGCTCTTCGATAGCACTTGGTAAATATTTTATCTCTTCCCATATCGTGCATCCGGGCCACCTTGGAGGTGGATTGGCCTTCTCCACAACTCCCGTACGAAAAGCATTCCGATTCCTCCGGTACGGATGATCCTTCGGCAAAAATTGTCGATGACAATCGAAGAAGCACGGTTTGCCTCCGTGTTTCAAACGGAAAGCCTGAGAACGGTCCATGCAATACGGACATGAGAGACGACCATGGGTGCTCCATCCCGATAACATTCCATAGGCCGGAAAGTCGTTGATGGTCCACATAAGTGCTGCCCTCATCTGAAAATTCTGCTTTCTAGAAACATCGTACGTGTTGGCACCTACTTCCCACAGCTGATTCAACTCATCTATCAAAGGCTGTAAGTACACATCGATGTTCCTTTTCGGATTGTTCGGACCCGGGATAATAACGGTTAGGAACATATACGGAGTCTTCATGCACATCCAAGGCGGTAGATTGTACGGAGTGACGATCACAGGCCAACACGAATACTGGGAGCCCGAAAGTCCGAATGGGGTAAAACCGTCAGAGCAGAGCCCCAATCTGACATTACGCGCTTCCTCGGCAAAATATGGATACTCTCGATCAAAGTGCTTCCATGCTTCTCCATCGGATGGATAATCCAATACTCCTTCGATCTATTTTCGCCTGTGCCAACTCATGTTTTCTGCAGTCTCCTTAACCATAAACAACCGCTGCAACCGCGGCGTCAAAGGCAAGTAGTGCATCGAATCGGTAGGCTTCCTTGCACCGACAGACTTTCCTCTAACAGTGGCCTTGTAGCGATCAGCACCACAGAATCTACACGCATCTTCATCCTTGTCGTCTTTGTAGTACAATATGCACCCATTGCGACATGCATCGATTTTCTCGTATCCCATCCAAAGCGATCTCACCATCCTCTTAGATCGATAGAAGTCTTTAGGCAACTTTGCACCCTCGGGCAAGATCTCTATAATCAAATCGAGCAGTCGATTATAGCATTCTTGCGACATGTTAAAATCGGACTTGATGCTCAATAATCTTGTAACCACCTCCAACGGTGAATGGTCCTCACAACCAGGATATAGTGGAGTCCTTGCATTCTCAAGCAACTCCATAAACTTTGCACCATCGGCATTCGGTGCCTCCTCAGCTGCATCATAATTGTCTGGATTGAAACTAGGTCCTGCCGCATCATAATTGTCAGGATTGAAACTAGGCCCCGCCGCATCATAATTGTCAGGATTGAAACTAGGCCCCGCCGCATCATAAACCATGTTCACCAACCCGTCGTCGTAAGCATCGTGGTCTTGGACATCCATATACGGCTCCACATAGGGCTCCGACTCTGATGCTAGAGATACAAGTTCTCCGTGCGCGGTCCACTGATAGTAATTCGGCGTAAAGCCCTTCGAGTATAAATGATATGTAACTTCCACTTCTGGATGATATTTCCTGTTGCGACATCTCACACATGGACACTTAATTTTGGTACCGTCCATGTACTGAGGGAACGCCTTGGCGAACTGCAGGAACTGCTGTACACCCTCAATGAATTCATCCCGCACACCGCACATATCATCAGGATGACGGTTGTACATCCACGAATGATGACGCAGATAGTAATTCATATCCATTTCTAGATACTTCTGCAAAATTGACAGTATGTATCATATAAATTATTACATGCAAAATTAACTTCTGTGTCTGTGTCAGTGTCCGTTATTGGAAAAACAGTATATATATATATATATATATATAACATTACCCAAATAATATCTTAATACCACTTTACTACTATACCTTAACCCACTTCTGTGTCAGTGTCCGAATTTTAGTGTAGTAGGCTCCAGCCGAAGCCAATAAGTTTCTTGAGATGCATGTCCTTAATGATGCATGCTGCGATGATATCTTTGCTCCATTAGAGGCTCTTCATACTGCTAGCTAGTGATTTCAGTAAGTGTTGAAATTAATCCTTTATTTATTTAAGTTGATTTATAA
Source organism: Iris macrosiphon (assembly GCA_036927795.1). NCBI lineage: Eukaryota > Viridiplantae > Streptophyta > Magnoliopsida > Asparagales > Iridaceae > Iris > Iris macrosiphon. The sequence goes on along the minus strand of JAYESA010000020.1, from coordinate 90,651,599 downwards.
GTTTCGTTTAGCTAATTCAACTGTTATAGTCATATTATTTAGACCATTAGGCACTTCTTGAAACTGGCAGTAGGGTGAGGAACTGAGATACATAACTCTGCAGTACTTTGCTTTCGGCAATTAACCCCTATATATATTGGGAGTGGAACGAGGAAGTAGCTAGAGCTCAAAATTCTTGGGGCACAATTAAGGACGGTTGCTTAGATCATACACTTCTTGGTCGAATAATTGGCGTTCTAATTAATTTGATCACATGATCAGTTGTTGTACGAATATTCAGGAATTAGTTCTAATTTGTTCACCCAATGTACGTAGTCATGACATATGAACATGGATTCAATAATAGCCATCATTTTTTCCCCTCCTCCATTGGACCAATGAATAGTAACCACAAAATCAAACAATTAGTATGTATGTATGTATGTATATATATATATATATATATATATATATATATATATTGCAAAAGTACAAATAAATACACTTATGTTCTTTCTTTCTTATTCATCGATCCATATTATTTATTTATTTTATACTTGAAAGAAGAAATTAAAATCTGATCTCTACATGATCGCACATGCATGAACATTGTCAAAAAACCTAACCCTAACCCTAACCCTAACCCTAACCCTAACCCCATGTCAAAAAACCTAACCCTAACCCTAACCCTAACCCCATGTCAAAAAACCTAACCCTAACCCTAACCCTAGGTCCAGATCAGTGTCTGTGTCAGTGTGTGTGTGTGCCGTGTCTGTGTCTGTGTCAGTGTCAGTGTGTGTATCGTGTTTGTGTCAATGTCACATGTGTCCTGTGAGAGAGAGAGAGAGAGAGAGAGAGAGAGAGAGTATACCTTGCCGGAGTAGTCGCGGTCGACGGAGCTGGGGAGGGGGGGGGGAATATGTTTTCGAATCAAAATTTCAACTGACGGGGAAAAAGGAAACCGACCCCTAATTAACCAAATTTTAGCGACGTTTAGCGACGTCCAATAAAAATGTCGCTAAATTAAATATTTGCGACGTAAAGGACGTCGCTAAACACGTTGCTAAATATTTTGAGTTTAAATGTCGCTATATACGTCGCTAAACGTCGCTAAATTAGACATATTAGCGACGTTTAGCGACCTTAATTGAACTTATAGCGACTTATCTTTTAAAATCGTATTAAAAGTCGCTAAACGTCGCTAACTGTCGCCATTTAGCGACGTCTAGCGACGTGTTTATAATGAGTCGCTAATTTATGTATTATTAGCGATGTTTCTTTTGACGTCGCTAAAATACGTCGCTAATCCCGCTTTTTCTAGTATAGACCATATGGTGAGTAGAGGACCGCTGTCCGACACTGTATAGACCATATGGTGAGTAGCTGCAGACTTGGTAGTCTAGTTATGATTCCGGAAGGTCTAGCCAGAAATTTCTATTTTTAGTTAGCTCTTTAAGTAGACTATTTGGTACCGGATTTGTCTCCGGCATTTTTATTGAGACTTGGATATTGTTGAGTTAGATTACATTCTGGATTTGTGTTGTATTTAAATTTTAATTTTGGTTCGTTATCTTATCGTGCTGTAATCCTGTGATTGAGTATGTGCTCGTTTATTTGTGTCATCCGTGCCTCCTTATGGAGATTGGATGTTTGTGTGACATTAGCTAGATAGTATCAAGACCTTGACAACGTTCTACCGCCGATGCTGCGGCGTAGGCTGGACGTACCCACGCACTCGTGTCCCTAAACCGGGTGCGGGTCGTGACACATTTTTAGTGATGGCCCATGCAGGTCAGACTTCGCAAATTGTGCGATGTCGTAGTAGTATGGCATCTTTGTTACACTATTGCGTACCTGCGATAGGATCTAGGACATGGGATACTAGGACGAGAGCGAATACTCAATCACAATTCCTTGAGAGATTCCTGGGATGACCCCTGAGAATCTTGTTATAATTTCCAATCTAAAATCATTCCCTTGTTCCGTCCATTCTCACTTATTGATATTAAATTTGATTGTTGTTGATTAGTTATTAAGTTAGGATTTTGGTTCATTGTAGGGTTTGATTTCACATCAAGATGAATTTGCAGACTGATTATGGTATTATCTGATAACGCATGTCAATGAGGACAGTGAAAATGATTAACATTAGAGCTATTGGACTACAGAAGGTGGATTTAAATTTTTAATTGAAGATTTAAGAAAAAAAAAAAAAAATTTTTTTGAAGATTTCAATGAATTGCAAAAACTTTGAAATTGAGGAGTTGAAATATGGTTATTAAAATTTTATTTTGAGGATTCAGATTCGATTCAATGAACCTAGACAAGCTATAAGGATTTTTGGAATTGATAAGTTTTTCACTTCAGTATTTAGATAATTAACCTTGAGGAAAGTGTATGCATTTTTACTGTAAATTTATTTCGAGGAGTTATTTTGAGGAATTTTATTTGAGGAAAGGATTTTATAGTGAGAGAGATATATTAGTATATAAGTATATGAGATGCATGTGTAAGGATATGTTGCTTGAGCATGATAGTGATTTTACTGCAAACTGACTTGGGTTTTCATCTAGGGTTGTATTAGAGAGTGTAGTACTTAGTATGGTGTGTTGCATTTGATATGCACTTGAGTGATAAGGATAACTAGTATCAGCGATTGCAGTAGGTAAGGAAGCTAGCAGTGAGTGTGCTTGTGGTAGAACTATGGTACCTAAGGGGTTAGAGGTATCAACCTTGGATGCATCTTTGACCTGTGCAATCACAACTAGGGTTTATTCCCAATCTTTTACCTTGAATGTTGCTTCTTTAGAACTGTACTGTCCTTCCTTGATGATATCGCATTTTTGCCTAAATTGATTCATTAGGATCTGTCTTCAGGATGTCGCCGCAGACACGGTCTATGAGAGCGGGAACATCAGCTTTAGAGGGGCCTGCCACCTCTTTACCTGATGGACAGACAGCCGTAGTTCCTCCTACATCTCCGATGCACGTAGGTGATCCTCCTCCTCCACCTGTTCAAAATATTGTCGCAGCTGTGACGGACAACCTTCCTCCTCCACCGACTCCGATTCTCGGAGGTTTGCCCATTGACGGAACGCAGATGTTTACCTTGATCCAGGGCATGGTAGATGCCCAGAGAGTGACGACAGACGCTCAGCGAGTCCAAGCTGAGGCTCAGAGGGTGCAAGCAGAAGCGCACCAGGCACAAACTGAGCTGATGAAAGAAAACATGAAGAATGCTCATCAGGTGACTCTCCAAGCTTTGGAGAAAGTAGCACAGTACCAGCAGTTTTCTGGCCAGCAGCAGAGATCAGGCACTATAGTGGATTTCAAAAGGATGATGCCTCGAGAGTTTAAAGGCACCGAAGGGATACTCTACGCTGACGACTGGCTAGAGGATATAGAAAGGAGCCTGCGATTGACCCAGATTTCGGAGAACTTGCAGATAGAAGCCGCTGGCAGTCAGATGTTCGATATCGCACTCACGTGGTATCGCACGGAGCCGAGAATTACTGCGCAAGGACTTACTTGGGAGACCTTCAAGGAACTCTTCAAGGAGAAGTTCTTTTCCGACGTGGCATTGGGAACCTTGGAAAGTCAGTTTCATGACTTAGTTCAAGGAAACATGTCGGTCAACAAGTACGCTGCAGAATTCTGTAGATTGAGCCATTTTACATCGTCCATGATTCGAGACCCAGGAGATCGAGCCCGGAAATTCAGAAAGGGACTGACAAGAGAGATTAGGTCGCGCACTTCTGGTCGTCGTACCGCTACCTATGAGGCTATCTTGATGGATGCTCAGATTGCAGAAGAGGATCTGGATCTCAGGCCTAAGAGGAGTCACAATACTTTTGGAGATACGAATGGTAGCACAGGACCAGCCAAGCATCCCCGTATTCAGCACCAACAGCAGTACCAAGTACCATTTCATAGTCAGCAACAAACATGGACATTTCAGCATCCACCACAGTACCTAGCCCCAGTTCCTATCCAGCAACACCCATGGGCGTATCAGTATCAACAACAGTACCAGGCACCAGTTCGTGTTCAGCAGAATCAGCAACAGCCTCCGAGAGAGACACAGCAGACTTGCCATTTCTGTAAGAAGCCAGGTCACCTTTGGGAGAGCTGTAGAACGAGACTAGGACTCTGTTTGCACTGCGGCGCTGCGGGACATCGAGTAAGGGATTGTCTTCTAGCCCCTTATCTTCCCGGCCAGCGCGCAACTTCAGATTATAGAGATCCAGTTAGGCTACCTGTGGAACCGTATATTGCTCAGCACCCGCGAAGGGAACCACCCCAGCAGGGCGAGGCATTTTCGATGACGGTCGAGGAGACTGATACTGCAGGTAATGTGTTTGTAGGTTCTGTTCTTTCCTTCTTTCTGTTCCTATCTATTTGATTGATTGACTGATTCCTTAGTACCGTAGCTTGCATGCATAATTTCTTGTTAGAATGTAGTTAATGGTACCCCTGATATAGAGACTGCAATACCATGACAAGACACCATGACCGTACATATTCCCCTTAGGTTGCATGATTGTATGATTATAGGAAAGATTTTTAGACCAGGATTATTAGGGTTTGACCATGATGAAGATTCAGGAAGGAGTTATGACTTGACAGGAGAGACAAGATGATTAACAAGATGATTAAATTCAAGGATAACCATTGATTAAGGGTTAAGAAATTAACATGGCATAATTGGTGGTTTATTAATTCCATGAAGATTATGATATGATTAAATTGGTTATAAAATTTGAGGAAAATTAAGGAGATTGTCATTAAATTATTGGATTGCAAGTTATGAGTTTTAAGATGTTGTGTTTGATGTGCATTTGGAGAACCCTTAAGTATCGCATTATTAAGTATTTGAGGAAAGAGGAAATCGAGAAATAAAATTTAGATGGATAAATGTTTAAATTCAAACTTGTGGGACGAGATTACATTTTATAATTGTGCATTGATTAAAATCAAATTTGAGGAGTGGATATTAATTCTGAGTACTGAATTATTAACTCAAAACTTTCAAGGAAATTTTGGAAAAAAAAAAAAATGGACCTTGATTTTATTCGAGGATTTTTCGGAATGCAACAATTTCAGAAATTTTTGACAAATTGTGAAAGGACATCATGAATTATTACCTGATTTCGTGGATTATGAATTTAAAAATTGAGGGAAATAATAATGTGTATGAATAAACACTACTATGAGGATTTTGAATTTCGAGGACGAAATTCTTTTAAGGTGGGTAGACTTGTCACTACCACGTTCCGAAAACAGGGGTATTTTTGACTTTTTATAATATTTAATATTATGGTAGATTCAATTAAATAATTGCATGATAATATTTTTAATTTAAATAATTTGTGTGATGTGTAATTAAATATAGTATTAGATGCAGTGTTCATTTATTTTTAGCTAGCAGAATTGACCTAGAAGCCCAGTAGACGAACACCTGTCGGAATTATGGAATTTTGTATTTAATTAATTATTTAGAATTTAATTCTTGGAGTTTGTAATCAATTACCGTATTTTATTTAATATTTTTGCGCATTGCCTTTGCTTCGATATTTGGAGCACTACCCTATCTTTTGTCTTCCAACCAATTTCACAATCTTGCCCTAGACATGCCCGCCTTCAATTCTGCTATTTTTGCAACTCATAATTTTGCTCCCTGTGCATTATTTCTGGCCGCACAAAAATCGTCGCGGACGTTATTTAATAAATTCCTATTTTTGTATCGTTGTGCGTTCCAATTTAAAATTGGAGGCAATCTTGACCTATTTTTCGTGCGGCCCAAATTAGGATAATATCCTGTTCTGAGTCTTCTTCATTATTGGTATTGATGACCTGACCTGATTTTGGCCCCATGTACTCCTAATTAATTTTGGAACACAACTTGCATTTATTTCTATTTAAATTGAGGATACTATTTTATCTGATTCTGAAATCCCAATTTAATTCCAGTACCCTGCAAATTGAGCCCATACCGATCATACAGCGTCCCCTGGCCCTACAAAACACCGGACCCCGAATCGCCCGCCAAATTTTAAATATTTCATGCGTCTGTGCAAATACCCAAATTTAAGGGGTTAATTTGCAAATTTGCATTTTTGGGTCAACACCTCATTTGTTTAAAACAATGAGGGAGCCTAATAATTATTTAATTAGCTCCTCACCTCATTCCTCCATGAATTATTTTTTACATGACCCATCTAGACCACTCATTCAAGGGGGTCAATCACAACCCTTCATCCCAAAACCTCTCTCCCTATATAATGACATGTTACATCATAAGCCCTAATCCCTAGAAAACCTAGGTAACCACACCCTCCTCACAAGCCTCCACCTCCCCTCTCTCCAACGTAGGGAGCCAAGCTCTTTCCCTTCTTCTTCTTCTATTTTTCCTTCTTTTTCTTCTTCTCATTTCTTCTCTTCTTCTTCCTTTTTCTTCTTCTTTAATTTTGGATTTGATTTCAAATTCAAACTCATTTAAGGGGGGGAACTTACTGTGCACTTCTCCCTTACTGTGCTCCCCTCCCCGACCCTGTTCCGGCGGCTCCCTCCGACGTTCAGCCCGGCGGCCAACCGCTGCGACAGCCCCCTGCTGCTCAGCCCGGCCCGGCGGCGCTGTGGCTCCTCCTCCCTACAGCCGGCCATCAGTCCGGCGGCAACCCGAACTCCTCCATCTCCTCCTTCCATCTCCTCCTATCACCTCCTTCCTTTCCCATCACCACCATTAATCCCATCAACTCCCCCGGCTCCCTCTGCACCCGGCGGGCCTCTGCAACTCCGGCGAACGTCGGTGCCACCCCCGGCCTGCACACCGACCCCCTGGCTGCTCCTCCTCCCTGCTGTCCTTCTCCCCATCTTCGCCATTCATCACCACCACCACCATCAACTCCATTCACCACCACCTCCATCACCATTCATCAACACCGCCACCACCATCAGTCAGTCGAGCTCCCCTCCGGTCCGGCGGCCGGCCGACCCCTTCAGTAAGCTCCCATTCTACCTCTCTCCCTCTTCTTTCCCTGGTTATATATATATATATATATATATATATATATATATATGTATGTATATATTTATATACATACGTATATACGAATATGTATATAAACAGTATATTTAATTAATGCTTAATATTAATGTATATGTATTTGTATGTAATTAATGTGTAGACACCTACGTATATACGTATATGTATATAGTATTATTTAATTAATGTTTTAAATACGTGAACATGTATAGTATGCAAATAATTGGTAATGTATATTTTAATAAATGTACATGTATTTGTATATATTAGGTATGTGTATGATAATATATGTATATGTATAATTAATTCATATGCATATGTATAAAGCTAATTAATGTGTATAAATATTATTTTGGTATAATGTGTATACGTATATGTATATATTTAAATTAATTTATATATATATTTTGGTATATACTTAGTGTATATTTGTTATATATATATATTGGTATATATGTATACAACCATTTTAGTATAAATATTTCTTGGTATATATATGTTAATGTATATATAATTTAATATATATGTATATGTATATATTTAATTAATGCATGTAAGTATATGTATTAAATTTAACTGGTATAAATGTATATATATTTTTATGTGTATAATTATTTTGATATATATATATATATGTATGTATATTTTTGTATAAACCTACATATATTTATTTGGTATAGTTTCATGTAGTATATGTGTAATAAAATACATATTTTGGTATAAATGTATAAATATGCAATTACGTATTTTGGTATAAATGTATAAATATATATATTCTTATAATGGGACTTATGTACATTTTTTCATAAACAAATAATATATACTTCCACTATGTTATACCTATTTTGTATACTTTGGAATAACAATATATATGTATTATGTTTAATTATTAACAGTATGTTAATTGGTATATGTATATGGTAGGTATTAATGATTAAAAATAGGTAATGTGTTTTATCCCTACTAGGTGACCTTAGTTGACTAGTGCCATGCCTGGCATAGCCCTGAGGCCAGTATAGTTCTTCTGTGTGTTAATGTAGCATATGATACAAGTGTTATAATTATAATATATTTTTAGGACTGTTGGTTCACCAGGGAATACTCTGGAACAGGACATCCATAAATACCAGCTAAGGACCGAGGCAAGTACATTCTCTGATAATTTCTAATTTCTTGATAATTTCTATAAATTCAATAATCTTGAAATATTACAACTGAATCCTTGACACTGTGCTACACGGACTAGTATAGCTTGGATCTGCAGTCATGAGATGTTACATTGATTATCGTATTGACATTGTACACGACATGTATATTAGACATCGTACATGATAGATTGGACTTGCTCGTGTATCGTGATGTGTCATAGTTGGATCCACAGTACTAGTTGGGGGCGGGGAAGTAGTTAGTAAGAAATGTGATCATAACCTCTTATTGTAGTATAGAAAATTGTAAGTGTTAATCATGCTCTTCACCCATGATTAGCCAGGCCCTGTAGCTATCGTACATGTTCCCAAGCCGATCACATTTTGAAACTACTATTTCAAACACTTAGAATAGATTTCTGTTCCCTATTTAAATCATATACTACATCACCCGTATATGATACTGTTCCTTGTTCTTTCATTTTCATACATGCACTGACTGTATCATATTGCCTATTGCTGTCTCTTTACATTGCCTGTCTCTCTTTAATTGCCATTGCATTTATTTTACTGTCTTCTCAGTAGCTAGCATGACATGTTTATTGTATTATAGACCTTATTAATTTAATGGAACTGTTATTTGAGATTTATACTTTGCTCCTTCCTGACTGGAAACATTTTTCCAGACTATGCCTTAGAGGACCGCTGTCCGACACTGTATGGACCATATGGTGAGTAGCTGCAGACTTGGTAGTCTAGTTGTGATTCCGGAAGGTCTAGCCGGAAATTTCTATTTTTAGTTAGCTCTTTAAGTAGACTATTTGGTACCGGATTTGTCTCCGGCATTTTTATTGAGACTTGGATATTGTTGAGTTAGATTACATTCTGGATTTGTGTTGTATTTAAATTTTAATTTCGGTTCGTTATCTTATCGTGCTGTAATCCTGTGATTGAGTATGTGCTCATTTATTTGTGTCATCCGTGCCTCCTTATGGAGATTGGATGTTTGTGTGACATTAGCTAGAAAGTATCAAGACCTTGACAGCGTTCTACCGCCGATGCTGCGGCGTAGGCTGGACGTACCCACGCACTCGTGCCCCTAAACCGGGTGCGGGTTGTGACATGATGTGCCACAGATGGCCTAGCTCCAACTCTCTGATCTTGTGCTCCACCAAATGGAGGTACAGTGGGGCAATCTCGCATCTGGTGAGCAGCGGATCCATAAAACAAACACACCTTCAACCTCCTCCTATAAACATCCCAAGTGTGTCCTGCCTTTCTGTAGTAGGCACAAGTGGGCACTCTCTGATCCTGACCCTGCTGTACTGTCTTCTGCACGTAGGGACGCTTAGCCGGTCCCACACTACCACTCGCACTACCTGAATCATCCCTGTCTCTCTTGGACTTGAGCTCCAATTCATCCTCTGCTCTCTGAGCGTCCCCTACGATCTGCTCAAAAGTTGTCTCGTGGTCACTCCTAGTAAAAGACTAGACCGCCATGACCAAGCCTTGCGAAACTTCCTCGCCTTTGCTGCCTCACTCAAGCCCTCTATAAATCTGCCAAGACAGCAGAACTCCGCTGCGTACTCGTCCACTAGCATGCTCCCCTGGACGAGTGCCTCAAACTGGCTCTCCAAAGCACTGAGCGCTACATCTGGGAAAAACTTCTCCTTAAAAAGCCTCTTGAAAGCCTCCCAAGTAAGCCCTGGTATCGCGATCCTCGTATCAGTGTGATACCATGTCAAAGCGAGGTCGAACATCTGACTGTCTGTT